>JAOEGS010021603.1:11918-57203 GCA_025447755.1 Corythornis vintsioides | reverse complement strand
TGCATACCCAGGTGTGCACACTGCCTTTGAGTGGATATGTATGTGTGATTTACATGCATGCATACTCACATCCCTTTTAGCTGCTCTCACTTTTTAGTTAAAAGAAGTTATTTTTTTGTCAGTAAAATTACTGGAGAAATGGCAGCATGCTGTATTGCTTTAATAATTACTGAAATAAGAACTCCAAAGGACTTTTGCTGATTAAATCTTGGGTCCTTTGTTGATTCCTTGTCTGCTGTGCCTGAGGGTGTGCCTAAATCAAGACACACAAGGAATTTAAAGGTGCTTCTTATTCTCCATTCTTTCCTAAATGACAGTGGAATCCTTCCTTTATTTATTTGTTTGCTTATTTAATGCAGGAAAATTGCAACTTGCAAATTGCAGTGGAAGTGAAAGAGCTGGAGACTGGAATTTGAATGTAACACCTGGTGTGGTATGTGAGATACTGATTCTTCCCTAAAATGGGAAGGACTGACCTGTTATACATTAAGGGCTAATGAAATATAAGCAAAATGTGAATGTCCTAACAACTTAGTTTGAATGTCTTCCCCTTGCCTTTTGTCCCTTTGTGTGGATGCCCTTGCTGGAGTTGTGAGGTGCAGCTGTGACACTGGTTCCTTCTCCTCCTCCTCACCAGGATTGCCTCTACTTCCTGGTTGGCTGTAGCATCTGAGACAGTTTCAGAGCTGCTGGAAAGAGCTCATAGAAGTTAAAAACCTGGTGGTTTTACCCATCATGTGCTCTGGAACATCCACACTTCCTAGACTTGCCTTCAGTCTTACACACGATTCCTTAGGGATGCTGATGAAGTGGTTATAATTAGAGTAATTCAATACAAGCCAGCAAAGCTCTCAAACTTTATTTTGCTTTTTTTCTTTCAGAACACTTCTCAGGTGACAATAAACTTGAGTAGAAATCTGCAGCTGTGTTTGCCCAATGGCACTGGCTGCTGCAGGGCTCCTCTCTGCGTGGCCGAGACGCTGCAGGTCGTGGCGTGTCGTGATTCTGTGGTGCTGGCTCATCTCCTGCTGCAAGCTGAAGTATATGCTAACTCCTCCTCCTCAGCAAACGTGTCAGGCAAGTGACAAGCTAAAGAAGAAACGAGATTTTGGATGGTCTGTTCTGCTCTGTATGAAAAAGTAACAATTGGGATTTGGGCAGCAGTGATAGTGATTAATCACGAAGAGAATTGACCAGAATTCTGTTTGTACACAGAATAAACTGCAGTGTGCATGCTCTATTTATTTGGATTCCAGTCTAAATTCTGATTTTATTTTTTAATTCTTTTGCAGAAAATGCAACTATCATCCCAAACCAGGTGTTTCAGCCCCTAGGCTCTTGTCCTTGTGACTTGACAGCTGGAGCTTGTGATGTTCGTTGTTGCTGTGATCTGGTACTTCTTATTAAGCTTTGATTAAGTATTTTCATCTTAAACTTTGAGAAACTAGTGTTTTCAAACTTCTAGGCTCTTTCTGTTGTCTGGAGGAAGACAGAGGGACTGAATGCTTCAGACTAGGTGGGGCTAGAGGGCTTGCCTGGATTTTCTAGTATTTCTGATAGTAAATATGATCTCTTTCAACAGAATTGGTTTTATTTACCTGTAAGTATGGCTGTAGTGCCTATGGTAATACAATTACTGTGCTAAAAAGTGGCCATTTGTTTCCTTTTCAGGAGTGTACACCAGACCTGAAGGAGTTATTCACTGAATCATGTTTCACTGGAGTGTTTGGAGGGGATGTAAACCCACCTTTTGATCAGCTCTGCTCTTCCCAGTCAATGGAATATACCCCTGAATGGTTCCCCTTCCTTTGTGTACAGTCTTCTCTTGACAATGCTCCATTTCTGGGCTACTTTTATCATGGCTCTATGTAAGTTTATTTTCTCAACACACACATCAGGCATGCTACTGAGAATACAGCCTGGTTTATAATGAAAGTTATCTTTAAATGGGCATTTTGGGGTGTGAACTTGAAATGGAAATGCAGCAATGTAATTGGTACTATGTAAGAACATGAGGCATGAAAGCAAATGTGTAACCATTTGTGTGAGGTAAAGAACTGTTTCATTTTTAAACTTGTTTGCAGTTCTACACCCAAAGTTCCTTCTTTTAAGATCCCTTTACAAGCTTCTCCTGGGAGACTTTTCACTGGTTACAGACATGGTGATCCAATTATGACAGAAGAAAATGAGTATTTTACTATTCCCCAGGTAATTACTTTGTTTTTTAGGAGCTTTGATTCTTCTGGGTCTGATGCTCTTGTGGTGTATCACATTCCTTATGGCTTTGCAACCAGATTCTTGAAACTGCTGCTGTGAAGTGGTGGAATCTATTTTGTCACAAAGAAAACAAAGCTAAAAATCATTATTAAAAGTAAACATTATCCTTCCCAATTCCCCTGCCCATCTCCTCCATCACTTCAAAAATGTTCACCTCTCTTTTGCTACAGATTGAGGTATTTTGATAACATCAGATGACTGTAGCACACAGCATGTAGCTCCAAGTACACTTAGAGTATTTCACTAAGAAATAATCTCCACGTGAAAAACAAGGGGAAAAATACTTGAATAGAAAATAGAAAACATACTTGCTTCAACTCACTTGTTTC
Source organism: Corythornis vintsioides (assembly GCA_025447755.1). Taxonomy (NCBI): domain Eukaryota; kingdom Metazoa; phylum Chordata; class Aves; order Coraciiformes; family Alcedinidae; genus Corythornis; species Corythornis vintsioides. The sequence continues at coordinate 54,597 of JAOEGS010021603.1, read as the reverse complement.
TTTTGAACCACCTGCAGCAATCCATGGCTGGACAGTGTGTTGGAAATGCTCCTGTAGCCTATCTCCAGAACTTTGATGTCCAGTGCCTTACCAATCTAGCATCCTACAAGGAAGGGCTGCCCCATGATGTGAGGATCAACAGTGGCACTGGAGGTAGGGCTGCATACACCCCACCCAAGTGTGTTCTGCCCTCAGAACAGAACAAACCCCAGGGCTGTTGACAGTAGCTGCATGGAATATCTTTATTTGAGGGCTGTAGTTCAGTGTTTGGGGATGTCCTGTTCATGTTTCTGGTGATCTAGCAAGTGTCCTGCTATTTCCCAAGATAGAGGGTATAATATTTATATATTTAGGATATAACATATATATATTTAGAGGCATGGCCCTTTGTTTCCCATGTAATTTGTTTCTGGTGACTCATACTGGTCATGGCTACACAAGCCAGAGCAGCATCTCTCCCCTTTCTCTTCTCAGGCTGTTGCAGAGCCCTTTTTCTGTCAAGAGGGTGCAGTATCATCATTTCAGAATTAGTCAGAAGTGGTTACTTTCTGCATTACAAAAACAGAAACTCCTTCTGGAGTTTGAGAGAATGTGTTTACTAGCACAAAGATATTTATTTTATGCTCCATAACTGTCTGATTTTGTTAATCTCTATTACCCCAGGGGTAATATGATACATAAATACATCACAAAAATACACAAGCCATTTGCTCCTTTAACAAAATTAATCTTTTAAATAATTTTTTACTGAATTCTGATAACAAAAAAGGGGTGCACCTTGGATATGAAAGCAGCATGTCTGGCTCTGCTGTCAGTCAGCATCACTGCAGTGTTTGCTTTCCATTCTCAGACTTCATCCAACAAAGTGTCATCTACAGGAGCATCACCAACATGGGCAAATTCATCACTCAGAGTGGTAAGTCTCTTCCTTTAGTATGTTTCTTACCTCATCTGGGCTCTATGTGAGCCTAAAATATTTACCTGCTGCAATGCTCAGGGTCTTGTAGGTTATGTAGTACTTAAAAAATGAAGTTACAGTAATATAACTTTCTAGTTAGCAATGCTTTTCATTGTGGGCTTTTATTTATTGATCTCTTTCTTTTCCTCCTGCCAGAAAGCCCTCCCACTGCTGATGTTCTGTGTCAAAATGTAACTTTTGCAGAGAATTACACCTTTCTTTGGAAAGATGAGAACATAGAGCACATAAATGTCACAGTCTTCCTTGGGAGTCTGTGTGATGGAGGTATCATGACAATTCTTTTATGACTTTTCATTTATTTGTTTATTTCAGCAAGGAAATTCTGTGATAGGAGCTCTTGTTTGCTAAAGCTTTAAAATAATTTCTTCTGGACTCTGGAGAGAAAATGTATGGGGCTGATTTCTGTTCATTTGCATTTTAATCTTCTGTTCCTAATGAAGGATGGAAGTTTGTATCCTACACAGACAATATCTTTTGCTAATTAACAGCATACTTTTTGCTCATTTGTTCACTTAAAAGTAAGTTTGTTTGTTTTTTCTTTTACCAGAAATACTGACACAGAGATTCACAGTCAGATTTCTAAGTTTAAAGAACACAAATGCAGCAGAACTGTTGGAGAATCCAGGTAATAAGTTTATTTTGCCTCTTAAAAATGGAAAGCGAAAAAAAAATGCATGGATTATTGATTATAATCAGTGACTATGTTTTATATCTCTTTCATAGTTGCTATCCCCTACCTTTCTGTCTTCATGCACTGCTAATTAAAAGAACAATAATTGGTTCTTAAGCTTTTGTTGTATAGCTATTGGCTATTTAAAGTGAGTGTATTCCTACTGTAATGGGAAAGTCTCTTCATTTACTTCAAAATTGATGACATTTATTATTAAAACAATGCTAATATTTCTAGATCCTTATGCATTGTTCACCATTTTCCCTTCCATGGTCAGGTTATCAAGTTGGAAAACCAGTGAGAGCTGCAAATCTGAATGCTTCTGATACTTCTGGAAGCCTAAACATTTGGCAGACAGGTACTGGCCTGGGAGGTTTCAACTTCAGCTGTACTTAATGCTAAAGTGCTTTTGTGTATATCTACATATTTAAGAATTTCTGCCAAATTTTGCTTTTCTAGACTATTCCCTAGTCTTTGTTCAAACTGCAGTCAGGGAGCCTCTAGTGCTTTCTTGGAAAACTGAAGTTGAATGGACCTGTGTCTATTTTTGAACCATACCAGTGGTGGTTTGCATTCTAATCTTTGCTATTTTGGCACAAAATGAAAACCAGTGATTGCTGGGTACAGGAAAGCTCAAGCAAGGTGTTTTGTTTTATAGCTGGCAGAGGTTTGTGTACATCAGCAACCTACACACCAGTTTTATTTGGACTGGATGCATTCTCTGGGTGCATTCTAGAAGTTGGTATTGATGAAGATTGCAGCCTTTTAAGGTGAGCTCTGTAAGTTGAATTGGTTTTCCCTGCATTCCTCTTGTTGATTGTCTACAAGTGCCTAAGATCAGCACTGTCAAGTGTTCATGGATGCATTTCAGCTTTTTGATGTTGATAATCCTACTTTATCATAATTTCCCCTTAAAAAAAAAAGAAAAAAATTTCACTTGCATCTCTCTGTATCCAAATGAGGAGTAGGTTGGGTGGAATCCTTTGCCATTTTGTCCTTTCAACAGATAACTCAGTAGTTCAAGTTTGCTTTTATTGAGTGAGAAAAATCTTTCTGAGGAAACATGATAATATTGCAAGTGGTAGACAGTACAGGTTTATGTTTTGTATAATCTTATTTTGCAGAGGAAATGTAACTGAGAAATTGGGTTCATTAATACAAGCTACTCACATTGCAAAGAGGACCAACTCAAGTTCCAGTGACCTCAATGACTGGGTGGAAATGATACGTGAGTGAGCTTTGTTTGGTTGTTTATGGCCTAAATATGCCCATAAAAATAAAGCATCTCAAAATAAAACCAAAATGGAATTTCAAGTCCTGAAGTTTCTGCTCTGTGTGTGTCTGGATTCATCCAGAAATCTGTTTAACTGCACTTACATGGATTTTACTGCCAGCTTGTACACATATGACTTGGTATTTTAGCTCTCTGCTGATAAAATACTCCTTTATTTGGATTTTATGGAGAGAAAACACTTTTCTGTGTTCCTGTGTGAGCATTACCAGTATTTCACTGGACTATGACAATAATATAATCAGGGAAAATAGAATATTTTGCATAATGTTTCCATTTAAATAACTCTGTTCTCCTTCATAGGTCTTGAGCCCTTTAATTCTGATACCAATGTGAGCACTGGAAACTTGAAAGGCATTTGTCCAGATATCCCTGCAAATCTGAATATCCACATAATCTTTGCTGATGTGGGAGCAGTACAAGGGATTCCACGACAAGAGATTCTTGCTGTGCAGATCAGGTAGAGAAACTTGTGTCTTTGGCTGGCTGGTAAATGTTTCATTTGAGACTTGATTACCTAACAGATGCAGATTAAATTTTACAAACAAAAATGTTATTTTGTTATTTTTGATTTTTTTTTTTACATGCTTTTAGGTGTACAACCCAAAATCCTGTGATCACAGCCAAGTTTGCTTTTCTTCCTCTGAACTGAAAATTAACAAATAATGAATGGTTAAAAGTAGATACTCTTTCTACTTCACTGATAGCTTATATAAAATTAATGGTGCTGCTATTAATTTATTTAATTAGTAGGCATATGCAGGGCATTCCATCAGAAGAAGGTTTGAATTTCTTGTCACATGGTGGAAGTGAAAACTTTTCCTGAGTTTTGACTAACCCATGTAGAGCTCTTCTTAAGAGCTGTGAAAATACTTTATTCTTTCCTGAATCACTTGGCAAAGTCATTTTTTTCCCCCTTGGGTCAATCCCAATCAAGAACATGGGATTCTGTTCAACTTTACCTCATTTCCAGGCTTTGCAAGTTATTTCCCTGCAGGATGTTGAAAATCCGGAGATCATCAATCACTTCCTAAATACTGTGTTATTTTGGCCTTTCATGCTTATCTTTAGCACCCTGAAGTAACAGTTCTCCATATCCTTACAGTTACTCAACAGTCATTTGGCAATTCCAGTGTGGGCTTATCTGTGGAAACAGCCCCAGCTTTCTTCCCATCACTGCCTCTGTTCAGTTCATTAAAGTGCCAGCCCAGCCACCCATTCCCCTGACAAGGTAATTTTGGTCATAACATCGATATTCATACTGTGTTAAGCAGATGTAGTGACACCTTTTCACTGTGTTTTTCCACTGCTGCTGGTCTTCTGGTACTGGGGTTAATAACCTGGTTTTTTTTGGTGTGTCTGTTGATTTTGTTTGTTTGTTTTTCCCAGGTTTCAGATGAATTACACAGAGTTTGACTGCAGTCGAAATGCTGTTTGCTGGCCACAACTCTTTTATCCTTTCACAAGGTTTTACACAGGTAAAAATAAGCAGCAGTGTGGAATGCCATGAACTGGCCATATCTGAAACACAATTAGGTGTGGAGATCAATCTGAAAGATCACTGTGTTGTAGGGAATTTTAAATTTATCTTAAAAAAACACAGTCCAGAAAGTCTTTTTCCTTGATAATGCACTAATTCCTTAAATTAACCTGTAGGTCAAATGTCTGGCATTTCAAAGGGTGTCAAGACACTTGCACTCTTGCATGGGCAGAAGCAACTGCCTGTGTTTAGCTGCACAATTTCAAGGACTAAAATTACATGAAGTATGAAGCTTTGAAAGTATGAAGCACCTTCCTTACTTTGTGCTGCATTGTATTATGTGGTTTATGTTACATTGTGCATTTTATTCAGGCTATGCCTATAATCTGTATCCTTTTGGTTGTTGTCCAAGCTAATATTTAGCTCTCATATACTTACAAGGTTTTTTTTCTTTTTTTCTTCTTTTTCAGGAGAACCATATTCCCAGTGTCTTGCTAAAGGCCTGTCATTGGCATTCCTTGTTTTACTTGCAGCAATTCTGAGCAACCCTTGTTTTTCTAAATTATGGAATATTTTCTTGATTTAAAAATGTTGATGTCAAGAGAACCACTTTGTTGGTTTTTGGTTTTTTTTTTTAAGCACTTTTGGGTGAAAGTTATGGATAAATATTCTTGGATTTTGTAAACATTTGCTATAAACATTTAATACTCTTATGGAATACAGAAAATGGTGCTTATTTAAAATGAAGTAACAGAATTATGTGTGGAGCAGCAGGAGTGCAGACCTGACTTCAAGTGAGCTCTGTGTGACCAACTGCATGTGGTGAGTGCAGAGCCCAGGGGGTCAGGGCTGTCATTGTCCTGTCAAGCTTCTTCTCTCCTGCTGCAGCAGGTCTGTCCTCATGGATGGACCATTGTCCTGTCAACTGCAGCAGGTCAAGGCTTCCATAGTAAACCCCTCAATCCCACCTGGTTTTGAGGCAGTGCACAGATGGTAAATGCTCTTTTAAAAGTAATAATGGTTCAGATATTGATCTGTAGTTCACTTTTCCAGTTAATGGCTTGCAATGGTCTCTATCTGATTTGGGCACAGAAAACATTTACAACCGATTGTCTTCCAATGACCTCATAATTATTTAGGTTGGAAAAGACCTTTAAGGACCTGGAGTCCAACCACTCTGTCTGGGATTCCCCCGTGGTCCGGAACTTCTCATCCTAACGCATTTCCTCCCGTACATCCTACGTCGGCCAGCGCCCGTTCCAGCCCGTTCTTCGAGGCTGCGGGTGCACCAGGCTCAGCAGCAACAGCCGGTAACCGCTCCGAGAGCTCTGCCCGCCCCTCTCCGCCGGCCCGCCCCCGGAAGCAGCTGGCCCCGCTGCCGCCCCGGGCTGGGCCGCTCCGCCATGGCCGCTGCACCGCGGGCTCCCGCCGGCTCCAGAACCGCTCCGCCTCGCCGCCCGCCTCGCTGAGCCCCCCTCGGCTCCCCTCCCGCGGCCCGCCATGGGCTCGCTGTTCCGCGGAGAGCCGATGTGCCTGGCGCAGCTCTTCCTCCAGAGCGGCTCGGCCTACGAGTGCCTCAGCGAGGTGGGCGAGCGGGGCCTGGCCGAGTTCAGAGACGTGAGTAACGGCGATGGGGCTCGGGACCCCGGCGGGGTTGTCCGGGAGAATGGGGGAGGGAAGAAAACCCTGAGGGTGGGCGATGCGGGGCAAGCCGAGCCGGGCAGATCGGTTGCCGGGGGAAGGTGTGTGTGGGTTTCATGCCGATGGTGCGGTGTAGAGTCCAAGATCGCTTTTAGCCCCGTCTTTCCCCGGCTGAAATGCAGATGTATCGTCGAATACCGGCTTGGAAGGGACCTCCAGGATCATCTGAACTGACCTTGCATCTGTAACTAGATATAAAACTTCTACTGCATTTGCCTGGAAGGCGATGGAAGGTTCCTGTGGAGCTCTAGCCTCCTTGAGACCCTATGGAGGGGTGTTTTGGGATAACTGTATCCCACCTCTCTCATGGAAGTAGCTTAAACATGTTTGGTTTGGTTTTGTTTTGGGTTTCTTTTTCTTGCAGTAGGATCCCATGGGAGAGCCCCTTACTCAGCTGAAGCCCCCCTGACTTCAGTCTGAGTGAACACATGCAGTTCTAGATATGCCCACCCCCCCACTGACACTGATACAAACACATGAGCTGTTCTGTAGGTTTATTTTTTCAACATCACACGGTGCTGGTTTTGTAAAACACACCTGCTCCTGGAGGAGCAGTTCACCTTGGAGGAAACTATATGCCTGACTAATAGAGAATTGAGTTGGGTAATTAACCTTGTTTCTTTATTGTCTCATTGTAATGATCTCATCTTCCCTTGCTGACATGGAGACTTTAGAATTTCTTCCAAGTAGTCTTCAGAAACGTAGGTTGCAAAACTTTTGCAAGGAAAGCTGGGAGAATTTAACAGCCTGTTAGTAAATATGGCAGATGGGAGGAGACAAACCTGTAGGAATAATTATATGGGTGTTATGTTTACCATGTTGGTGCCATTCCAGGTACCTGAGACACCATTTATTCCAGAAATAACTTACCAGTGGGTTTGATTGAAAAGCTGGATGTAAGTATCAGAGACAAGACACAGTCATCATGCAGGGGTGAGGGGTTTTATGCCTTCCTAGCTGAAAGCACCTGCAGAAAGCAAACACATAGAAAACCTGCAGAATTGTCTCCATGAAGTCACAGAAATGGGTTTTTTTTTTTAGGAACAGTTCCTGTGTTAAATACCTAATAAGCATTTTGTCCTTCTCCCTCAGCTCAACCCAAATGTCAGTGTATTTCAGAGGAAGTTTGTGAATGAAGTAAAGAAGTGTGAAGAAATGGAAAGAATACTTGGTGAGCTTTGTTCTCATGCCTGCTCCTTCTTGTCTGTGGCATCATTAAAGCTTTATTGCTAGAGCTGAAGGTTTCAGCTGCAGGGCTTTTTATTTATGCTAAATAGAGGTTGAGTTTTGTGGTAGGGTTGTGGAGTTGCTGGTCTGTTGCTGATACACTCAAGACCATTTCTGTATTGACTGCTTAGTACTCTGCTAGAAAAATGAAAGCTTTGCTCTGGGTATTCCCTTGACTAGAAGACAAACCCTGGTTTTCATGTTATGTAACTCAATAGTGTTGAACTTCCAAGGACCCCCAACAGTATCTTCAGTTATGACTTGTTTTCACGTGGTAGTTAATGAATGCAGAAGGGCATGCAGAGCATTACAACCAGGATGTAGATTTCATCAGTGTATCCTCAGGAAAAGTCACTGTTAAAGGGTTCTTTTCTTGGAATCTCTCACCAGAACCACATGCTGGTCATGCCAGACCATCCCAGGAGCTATTTCAGCAATCTCCCTGCCCAGCAGGAGTTGCATTGTTGTCAAGGTTGCTTAAGCTGCCTCCTTTGAACACTTCTTATTCCAAACATGGGTCAGTGGGCAGAACTCAGTTCTTGTCAGCTGGCACCATGAGCAGCAAAGAGAAGCTCTGAGATGTTAAAAGCTTCTTAAAAAGTACTTGTGGTTGGAAGGTTTCAGTCAGAGGACTCTGAGGGTGGCTGATGTCTGCACACCCCCAGAACAGAACCATTCCCTGTGTTTATTCCCAGTGCTCCCTCAGCCCTTTGTTTGGAATGCTCTAGTGTGTGTGTGGTGTTGAAAACAGATGAATCCAGTAGCCAGGGCCTGATGCTGCAGTGTGATCAGCACCATCAATAACAGCTGAAGGGCAGCCCTGCAGTATCCTGGGAGGTACAAGGAGATGCCATTCCTTTCCTGATGCTGTTTTTCCTCTTGCTCCAGGCTACTTAGTACAAGAAATTAAAAAGGCGGATATTCCACTTCCTGAAGGAGATGTTGCTCCTCCTGCCCCTTTGCTGAAACACATTTTAGAAATCCAGGTAACTTTTCCACACAACAGATGCTAAAAGTGTAGCTTTGGATCCTGGAACCTCAAACTTAATTGCTTGCTGTCTTATTAGCTATGTCTTAGTTAATATGTCTATTCACTTAGGGGTGTGGCAGGAGTGGCAGAACCGTTTGCTTTCAATTTTGTCCAGTTTTTTTTCCCCAGTGTTACTTCAAAGATTTCCAGTAAGGATTTGATAACACAAACTTCCTTTGAAAGGGTCAAAACAAACTCTTGGGGTTTGCAGTCACCTGTTTTATTTTGATAGATTGGCTTATTACACTGTTTCAGACAAATAGTTCTCTGCAGGTGGAGTCCCTCTGTCTCATTTATTGCTCTGGGACTTACTTAAGGCTCTTCTTGTGCATCCAGCATTTTCAGGGTGTCTGGGGTTTTTATTATGCTCCAGTCTCTGTGTGTTCCAGTGCTGGTTGCCTAGCAAAACATTTTTTTTCTGAATGCTTTTTCTGGTCTTATGTTACAAGTAGAAGCTTGTAAAATGCAGATATGATTTGAATGACACTCTCTTTTGCTGCAATTCTGTTAATAGAAATGAGATGTATCTTGCACCCTGGACTATCTGAAGCTTTGATTCCAAGTCTGCATTGCTTAGCTTGGACACAAATTAGGGTCAGAACAGCAGATTTAACAGATGCCAGTGGAGGATCAAGTGTACTTGATACAAAGCACTCTTTGACAGCCTGAGGAATAAAATCTATGGAGCTTAATTCAATTAAGAAATGAGGAAACTCCCATCATTGCAGCAAATTAGCATATGCTTCAAATTCATCCTTCCCTGATTTCCAGAACTGTGTAACTGATTCTACATATTTTTTTTTTTTTATCTCTGTGTCTTAGGAACAGTTGCAGAAGCTGGAGACAGAATTGAGGGAAATAACTAAGAACAAAGAGAAGTTGAAGAGGAACCTGCTTGAGCTGACAGAATACACCTGCTTGTTAGAGGTCACCCAGAGATTTGTTAGAACAGCTGAGGTACTGCTGATGTTCTCTGGCAAGGATTGGGTGGCATTTTGGGGCATTTTGAGGGACACTGTTCACAGTTCTAGTGCAGTGTGTGACTTGGCATGGAGCTTTGCCCAACGTTGCTCATTATTAGTTGAGAGCCTGGCAGGAGAGCTCGTGGGCAAGGCTGTGGGCATCATATACAGAGCAAAATGCAGCCCTGGGCTTAAAGGAGCTCTCTGATTTCTCTCTTGAATGGTTTGAGTGTTACTGCTGATAGCAGCTGAGAGCAAAGGTGTCTTTGTGTTATTTTGATGCTTCAATTGTGGTAAATTTAGCACGTGACCTGAGTTGAATTGCTGAGAGCAGTGCACTTGACATCTCAAGGTCTGCATTGTTTGAAATTAGGAGAAAGGTTTCTGGTTTAATTGAAATAATTGATTTAATTAGCTTGTCTTCTTTAGAATAATAAATGAATTAATCTGTTGCCTTTTTCCCCCCCCCCCGAAAGCTCTGAATAATCTCTCTTTTATTTGCTAGTATGAATCCCATTTACATGCAAATTATGAAGAATTTCCATCAGTGGAAAATGAGCCATTAGTGGATTACAACTGTATGCACAGGCTGGGTGCCAAGCTGGGGTAGGTATGGTCCAGTCCACCTATGGCAGGGTGGTTCAAAACTGCTTGGTGAGCTGCTGGAAATAATGGGCTGTTTTCCTCCAAGATGGGGTGCAGTTTGACTCTAGTGATTTGAGCCAAAGAGTTTTAGGGCAGGAATCTGCCCTAAATGTACCTTTGTAATAAAATTGCATTATTTGAAGGGATGAGCACCAAAGGAAGTGTCACAAAGCTTCCATAAAATGAATTTTATGCCTTAAGGAAAATCTCTAAAAGCTCTAAGTCAGTACTTTGTTCTGTTGTTCAAGCTGGTGTCTTTCTAGGATAAACACACTGTGTTTTAATACCCTGGCACTGTCAGTTGTAACTGAATTTATAGTATTGCCTACTTGCCTTTAAAATGGTGCATGGAAACTACAACACCATGATGAGAGGCTGTCTTACCAAGAAAAAATGAAGAACCAAGCCATCACAAAAGGAAAAAAAAAATCAAGAATGCAATTCTAGTTGTGTGCTCAGGGCTATGCTCTGTTTGCTTTCCAAATAGAAGTTGATTCTGTTTTATATACCAATTACTTCCTCTTTAGGGTGATGCTTCCTTCTCTAGAGATGGCAGATATTAAACTATTGGGACTGTGTGACCCCAAGTGATGATGTAGCCTGCGTTATTAATTTTCTATGTGGATTTGAGCTTTTCCAATGTTTCTTTTTCCACAGGTTCATCTCTGGCTTAGTTCACATAGCAAAAGTTGAAGCATTTGAGAAAATGCTGTGGAGGGTCTGTAAAGGCTACACAATCCTCACCTATGCAGAGCTGGATCAGTGTCTGGAAGACCCAGATACAGTGAGTAAAACACTGTAACTATCAGTTTATTTCATTTATAATTTTCCTAAGATGTGGAAGAATTGCTGCTCGGGTCTGCCTGCAGGGAATGTGAATTTCCCAGTGGCCTTGGAGGGAAAACTATTTTACTGTATTAAGAATTGTAAGACTTGAAAATTACAGGTTTTGATGCCACCCTAACTATAGGAGTGGCAATTAATGTGTCATGGTTCATCTTGGTGAGTGCAGAAACTTCACTGTGGAATGGTAGTGACTTTGTGACTGCTGATCAAAATCTGTGGCACAAGTGGCTGCCTGGGTATTTATTAACAAGCTCTGTACAGGCCAGTAGCTTTGAAGAGTCATTTTATTTGTTCATTCAGTAGTTAAAGAAAAAAAGTCTGAAGTGCAGTTGGTCTATGAAGTTTTTTTTCTCTGAAATTTCACATTCCCTTATTGTAAATCAATTGTGGCTGCCTGATGGGTCACTTGGAAATTTTGCTTCAAATTTAATTGTAACTTTCTTTTTGTTTGTTTGTTGTTTCTTTGTGGTTTTTTTTTGTTGTTGGTTTGGTTTTGTTACTAATAATTCTGAGATATCAGGGGAAGTAAAAGAGATATTCTATCTCTTCCTGGTTTTCTCTAATATACAAAATAAGAGAGTGCTGTTGGCACACACTTGAAGTGTATTTTTTGGTCTTTATGGAGATGGTGGAAGGTTAATTCTACTAACACAGCTCAGTCTAATTGTTCAGATTTGTTATTTTCCTCTCTGATTATATCACAGTGGAGTTGTTGGTTAAAAACAAACTTTACCAACTGAACTGTTTTGCTTTTTAGGGCGAAACCACAAAATGGTTTGTTTTTTTAGTGTCCTATTGGGGTGAACAGATTGGCCAGAAAGTTAAGAAGATTTGTGACTGGTAAGAAGGAAAACTACTATGTATAAGTACTTTATAACTGGGTTCATTTCTTGTTAGTTTCCTCCCTGCTCCCTGTGTTGATTTTTAGGCAAGGCTTTTGAAGAGAAATCAGTTCCTCTCCCCCCACTGCTTTCTAATGATATCTACAAATAAACGCAGGAGTCATTTCACCCACAGCCCTCACAGGCAAAACTCAGGGGAATGTTCCGTGGTTATTGTGAAGGTTGTGGTGCAGATTTGACTTGAGGATGGGGGGTTTGGTTTTGGTTTAGTTTGGTTCTTCAGCACATCCCTGTTTGCTCCCTGTAGCTACCACTGCCACGTGTATCCCTACCCCAGCAACGCAGAGGAGCGCAGGGTGGTCGTTGAAGGGCTGAGTGTTCGGATTCAGGATCTTCACACTGTGAGTAAAGGGCATGTTGGTCCTGCTCCATGGGAAATCCACCCCTCACAGCATAAAATACACAAATATGCTGCTAAAATACTCTAAAGAGTTTTGGATCTGGAGACTGTCACATTCCTGGCCTCCCATGGGATGTGTCAAACTTCAGGGCTCTCAGCCTTGCCCTCTGTTTTCAGCAGCAGTTTGTGTGCCCTCCCTCCTACAGATGTGATCAAGCACTGAACAAAACTGAGGTGCTGTCTGTGTTTCAAGTAACCACTGCTACATTTTTAATTAAATCTTTGTTTTTCTTCTTGAACAAAGGTGCTGCATAAAACTGAGGATTACTTACGCCAGATCTTGTGTAAAGCATCTGAATCAATCTATACTTGGGTCATCCAGGTGAAGAAGATGAAAGCCATTTATCATGTACTCAACCTGTGCAGTTTTGATGTCACAAATAAATGTTTAATTGCTGAAGTTTGGTGTCCAGTGGCTGATCTGCAGAATCTGCGCCACGCGTTGGAGGAAGGTTCAGTAAGTCACCTGAATCCTCCCTGATGTTCAAACTGGTGTCTTGAGCTAAGATAAGGAAAGAAAAAATTATGTAAAATAGGCTAAAAGTAGGCACAGGCAGATCTGGGTGTCTTTGAACTCATACCAGACAACTTATTTATGAGCAGGGCCTTTTAGTGCTGTTAATGATGCTTTATTTTTTTTTCTTTTACTTTTTTTTTTTTGCTTGTTTTTGTGTTTTTTTGTTCTTGAATTATTACTGTGTTGGACCCAAGTCAGACTGGGCTCCCAGTGCTCTACAGTCAAGTAGAAGGTGCTGATTCCCTTGTGTTAGTTGTGTTGGGTGCAGGTCTGTCTTGCTGTTTTATAAAGAGAATTTTTTAGTAACAAATCTTTGTTTTATAATAGTGACTGATGAATCTGGTCTGATATTCCCTATAAAGTAAGGATCAGAACACTACAAAAATAATGTTTTTAGAGGAAAAGATTAATGTTTTACATGTTTTGGTTTTTTTAAGAAGGCACAAAGGGATAAGAAACTTGGGGCTTAATGTAGGGATGCTTTAGGATCAGTTAAACTGCTGATAGAGGAAATGTTTTCACTTTGATTAGGTTAAGCATCAACTGCATTTTTGTATTAATCTATCTCATTTCTGTCTGTAATTAGAGGAAGAGTGGAGCTACAATTTCTTCCTTCATGAACACCATCCCAACAACACAACCTCCTCCAACTTTGATACGTACCAATAAATTCACCTCAGGGTTCCAAAACATTGTTGATGCTTATGGAGTTGGAAACTATGGGGAAGTGAATCCAGGTTGGTCCTTCTGTGAGCTGTGCTGTCATTATTGCTTGTCCTATGTGTTTAAACACCTTGCTGAACTGGTTACCAGTAAATGCCAAATAGTGACAACCAAACTGCTTGTTAGTAGCTGGTTTAAACCTTCAGTAGCTCATCAAAAGTACAAATAGTGGCCCAAGCAGTAAGATGGGACTTTTTATTTTGCTGATTTATTTTAGGGTTAAAGATGCTGTTAATAAATGGCTTTATAATGTTTGTTTAGATGTTTTACTTTGGATAAGGTATTTAGAGAAAAAAGAAAATCAACCACTTTTGGTAATGGTGGTTGATCTCACTGAAGTATGGGGCTCATCACTGAAGAAACCCAGCTTGTATAGCCCAGATAGTTAAATGTCCTGATGTGTTTCTGTAGCTACACTGACTATGTTGTGCTGTACAGGAGAATGTACATCCTAATACAGAGCCAAAACAGCCACAGAGGAAGAATTGTTTGGTTTTTACTTCCTGGGCTGCTTCTGTTCTCCTTAGAATTGTCAGCTTATGATCAGCTGTGGTGTTGTCATTACTAAAACATACACAATAAACAAGCTTTAAACCACATTAAATTTATAGTGTGGGGGAAACATCTCTCAGTAAGGGGTGAAATGTCTGTCATATTTCAAGCTGACAATTGAGAGGTTAAAGTAGTTGAATTGCTTTGGCATAACCCAGGTTGCAACATCACCTGTTGTGCTGCATGCCTGAAATCTGTGTTGTTGTCATTGCAGCTCTCTTCACCATCATCACTTTTCCCTTCTTGTTTGCTGTTATGTTTGGAGACTTTGGACATGGTCTACTAATGTTCCTATTTGCACTCCTGACAATACTGTATGAAAACCACCCTAAACTGCAAAGATCACAAGATGAGGTAAAAGGAATTACAGATAATTTATTCCCCTGCACTGACTAAAGTGAGGAATAATCTTTGCATATGAATGACTGGACAGATAACTCTGAATGTGGGGAGGTGAACTGCACCTATTTGATAACTGACATTTGTGAATTGCATATTCACATCCCCATGGCAAAACTCCCTCGTGTTACAGCCTGAAGATTCTTCATATTCCTTAATGACTTCACAAGAGTTGAGTTTTTTTAGGAGTCTTTTTATGACAAAAAAAAAAATACTTTTCTCTTAGAAAAGTCTAGATTATGGCTTTTCTCATAGCAGATTATAATATAATTTCTTTTTCTTCTTCCCAATTCTTTCAGATAATGAAGATGTTATTTGAAGGCCGCTATGTTATTTTGCTGATGGGTCTGTTTTCTCTCTATACTGGACTGATCTATAATGACTGCTTTTCAAAGTCATTCAATATCTTTGGTTCTGGATGGAATGTTTCAGCAATGTTTGAGCAGAAGGCTTGGCAGTGAGTAGCATGTCTCTGTTTGTACCATTCAATCAAAAATGGACTCCCTGCAGCACTTTAACCCTCTATTCACCCATGTTAACCAGCCTTTTAGTCACCCCTTGTTAACCAGCTTTTTGTTAATCCCCTTTTTAACCAGCCTTTTATTGAGAGCTGGAAGTAAATGTAGTGAAATCTAGCAAAATCTAGTAAGATTTTGCAAGATAACAGGAGAGGTTTCTGTGTATATCAATGTGTATATATTTTTATATATATGTATATATATATATATATAGAGAGAGAGAGAGAGAGAAATAGAAAACACATAACTAATTTTGGAGAAATTTGTCCTAGGTTATGCTTCTGGAATGGACAACCAAGCACCATTAGCACCTATTGTAATAAAGGAACAATTAATGAAATAAATTAGTTACCTAGCAATCAGTCTCTGCACAGCTTTCCTTGGTAGTAAAAGAAAAAAAAAGAAAGAAAAAAAAAAAAGTAGGTTATGTGAATTGTCTAACCTCCTTTTCCACATGTTGGAATAACCTCATTATTTTGAGGTGTGACCTTTTGGTATTTAAGTGTTTTAAGTATTTGAGTGGCCATGGCCTGCCTCTCAGGAGGTGACTTAAAATAGTACAGTCAGAACCACTGACTACAGTTAAAATGTGAACAGGCTGTGAGTTAAAATGTGAGAGGCTGTTAATGAAAAACTATATGAAGTTAGAGTGGAGACTTATCCAAATGCAAAAGGGCTAAAAGATATCAGTTATTCTTTGTTAGTGAATTTGATACAAAAGCAAACAGTGGTCTTTGTCAAGGGAACTTTCTGTTCTAGGGAATGAGGACTGAAACCCAGAAGCTGTCCTTTCAAAGACAATTAGTGTGAATTAAACCCAGATTGTGAGTTTCTAGGCTGATTTTTGTTTTGTTTTTCTATTGTTTTCATCATCCAGGCCCTTTGTGCTTAGAAATCCCCTTATTCTTTTAAAGCCTGCCTGTGGATGAGCTGATCCTGTAAAGGAAAGCAGGACTGAAAGTCTGTGTTGTCACTGTGTTTAAACTATGTCAGCTCTCATTTTGCTTTTCTTTCTCTGCAGTCTTGATGATCTGATGTCTCATCAGTATTTAACACTGGATCCCAATGTCACTGGTGTGTACAATGGAGCTTATCCCTTTGGAATTGATCCGGTCAGTTGTCTTCTTTTCAGTCATCAGCCATTTGTCACTTAGGTTGTGGTGATTGATGAACATCAATCTTATTATGGAAAAAAAGACCTTTCTGCTTCTTCATTCAAAAAGAGCTTTTCCTGAGTCAAAGAAAGATGTAACTTTCATGAAACTCAGTTTTCTCTTGTCATCCCTGTTTGAAGTAGAATTCTGGTCACTGATAAAGCAAAGTTGCTCTTCTGTTCCTTCTGGTTTTTTTTTTTTTCTGTTCTTTAATGCTGGTTTTGTCCTCTTCAGATCTGGAATTTGGCAAGCAACCGTCTCAGCTTTTTAAATTCTTTCAAAATGAAAATGTCTGTGATCTTTGGAGTGACTCACATGACCTTTGGAGTTGTACTGGGGGTATTTAACCACTTGTAAGTACAAGATGCTGATACTGAGGTTGATTTTCGTCAAGTCTTGAATTACAGCAGTTAATCTGGTAAAGAAAGTGGAACAGTTTTTTAAAAACAGAATAATAGTGGTTGTAAAAACTGTACTTAGAAAAAACCAAGACCAGAGAGGTCTTCCTTCACATAAATAGCTTGATGGGTCAGTATTATGCAAAAAAACCTGAAGATCTAGACTAATACAAGACTTGATTTCTTGTGTTGTTAAATGGGGATATGTGCCTCCTACAGCCTTGATTTCTACTGAAATACCTGATGACAGTTTCACTAAATATGAAGAAATCTGTCCTGTAGTGTGATCTTCTTGTTTAGAAGTGCTGGGAACTGTTCTGTTTTACTAAAATCATAGTTGATCCATGTATTTATCTTCTTTCTCTTTGCAAAACTGATTTTTCTTCCCCTCTCCCCTGCTGCTTTTTTTCTCTTTTAGGCATTTCAAGAAGAAGTATAATATTTATTTGGTTTTTCTTCCTGAACTTTTATTCATGATGTGCATCTTTGGCTACCTTGTGTTTCTGATCTTCTTTAAGTGGTTGGCCTACTCTGTAGAGGACTCTGCAGTTGCTCCCAGTATCCTGATTCAGTTTATTAACATGTTCCTGTTTACTGGTGGGGAAACAGATGTCTTCTACACAGGACAGGTAGGTCAGTGGTGCTCTGAAGATCCTGAGTTCCCTATGCAGAGAACACTTTACCAGTCAGGAAAGGCTGATGGCTGAGTGTTCCCATGAGAAGGAGAATGTATCAGACTAAGGGAAAATTGAATAGCCATTGTGGTTAAATACCATATTTACATATACATTTTATATGTGTTTGTAAGATTTTATGTAGTGACTGGTGAAAATACCTGTTTTTGAACAAAATTTCCCAGGTTAAAATTAAGGCTAGAGAACACAATGCTTCTAGTTCTGATGCTTATAAGTTCTGTAAATAATCTTACTGAATATCAGTAATGTTTCTAGAACCCAGTCCTGAATTGACTGGATGTCTGTAGCTCAATTTAAGGGCCTGATTAATTAAAATACTTGTGTGCATGTTCAGTCTGGAGCACAGGCTCATGAAATGAGTTGTATTTTTCTTATATTCAAATAGTCTTTTAAGAGAAAAACAAGAAGGCTTTTGCTACTTCTGATTTTTGTGATTATTTTTTTTTTTTATTTCCCCATCAAACAGATTGCCCTGCAGAAGTTTTTACTTAGCATTGCTTTTCTTTCTGTTCCTGTATTGCTTTTTGGTAAACCACTTTATTTATACTGGATTCAGAGTGGAGGCCGAGGCATCAGAATGTACAGGGTAAGTGGTGGGAGTTGGGCACTGCTTCAGTACAGGAGAATTCAGCTTCAGGGGGGCTGCACACAGAGAATTTCTTACTAGATATTTCTCTTGGGAAAGTTCTTGACTGTAATACATAAAAGAACAGGCTGAGAGAGCTGAGGTTGTTCAGTCTGGAGAAGAGAAGGCTCCAGGGAGCTTCTTGAGGCTTCCAAGATCTGAAGGGTCTCCAGGAAAGCTGGGGAGGGACTGGAGGAGATGAATCAAAACTAGAGATGGGTGGATTCAGATCAGACATGAGGAAGAATTTCTTCCCCAGGAGGGTGGGGAGACACTGGCACAGGGTGCCCAGAGAGGTGGGGGAAGCCCCATCCTTGGCAGTTTCTCAGGCCAGGCTGGATGGAGCTCTGAGCAACCTGCTCTAGTGGGAGGTGTCCCTGCCATGGCAGGGGGGTTGGAAATGGATGAGCTTTAAGTCCCTTCCAACTCTGACAGTTCTGATTCTATGACTTTGTTCCTCTGGCTCTTTTTTTTTTTGCCTTTGCAAAAATAAATGGATTTTAAAACTACACAGTCCACGTGAGGACACATGTGTTTCCATTCTGTAGAGTGGCTACAAGCTAATTCGGAAGGAAAGTGAAGAAGAACTTTCTCTGCTGAGGTGTCATGATGTAGAAGAAGGAAACAGTCATTTGGACAGTGGCCACAGAGAGGGAGATGGAGAGGAGGTAATGCTTTTAATTAATCCCTAGTTTGTGTGTTTGTGAAAGCAAGTTAGAGGTGGAAAATCAAGCAAATCTGGACACTGAGTCCCTGGAAATTTTTGAGAAAGCCAGCTGAGCTTTTACAAAGACTTTGACTCTTGAATGCAATTTATTGGTTTTATTTCTTGCCATTTTACAATGATTTCTTGGTATATTCAGGTTGCTACAGTAAACTACAATCTGTCTGTGGTGGAGATCAGAAAGTCCTGTATTTGCATCTATATACTTTAAGACTATGTTTTCTTAGGTTGAAGAGTGGATAAAAATAAGGGATTTCTTTTTAATGGATCCTTAAAATTAAAGCAAGAGGATGACTGCCAAGCTTTCTGTTAATTAATCTTGGCTTTTCATCAAGACAAAAATCTTCTGTCTACAAATTTAATCTTGTGATGAGGATTATTGCTAATGGGCTGGGAGACATGGGCAGCAGTTCTAGTCCCCAGCTCTTTGGTTTGAACAAAGTTGTAAAGGTCTTCACTGATTCCACTGATTTCATGTGAACTCAAAGACAAAAAATAGCTTCAGTCTCACAGTGTGCAAACTAAAGTACTTGCTTCACTGGCTTGGTAATTGTCTGTAATAAGGATCTTAAACATAGCAAATATCTTTGAGATTAAATCACTGTATTACCCTTTAATGGGATTTTTCTTCTGTGTATTTTAAGATTTACAGATGAATGTTTTTGTTCTTTTGTGCTGTGTTGCTTAAATGGATGCAAAGAAGTGTTTATATTTTTACATTTTAGCTGGATTTTGCAGATGTTTTTATGAATCAAGCAATTCATACTATTGAATACTGCCTAGGATGTATTTCTAATACAGCCTCATACCTGAGACTCTGGGCATTAAGTCTTGCTCATGCACGTAAGTGAGCTTTTTGTGGTTGTTTCATTTCATCTGTCTTGGTTTTTAATGCTGGTTAGAGAGAGATTCCTATCTCTGTCCTATACTTCAATTCCTGTTGAAGTGATACTCCTATGAAATTATGTTTTGCTTAAAAAAACAAACCAACCAATAATTTAAACTGATTGTGACCTACAGAAAAACTCCAAATTAAATGGTGACTTACTGTTTGGAATCTAGTGATTTCTTCATTGATTGCTCTGTGTGAAGAGGCTGATTATCTGAGCACAGTTAACTCCCATGATACACCAGTAGCCACATGTCCTGCTTCCCATTGACCAGTTTGGATGGTATTTAGGCACTTGGTGAAGTTTTAGGGGCATGGTGTTAAATGTAAATCAATTTATTTGGAAACTTTTAAGTCTTTTGGAGGAGGGAGGGGAGGCAACTAACTGTGGTGGGGGAGGGTTGCTGGTAGTTCTCCCATTCAGCAGATTCTGTAATTGGTGAAACTGGAATAGGGTCAGGGAGAGCAGCTCAGTGGGTGAATGTACCAACAGTTAACTAGGAAAACCACTGTTTTCCCAGAGTTATCAGAAGTTCTGTGGCAGATGGTGATGAGAGTGGGTCTTCGTGTGGATACAACATATGGTGTCCTGCTGCTGGTCCCTGTTGTGGCCTGTTTTGCTGTGCTGACAGTTTTTATTCTGTTGGTCATGGAGGGGCTCTCTGCTTTTCTCCACGCCATACGACTTCACTGGTAAGGTCCTTTTTCTCTTTGTACCACTTGAGCTTATACTAGTTTAAGAGAAATCTTTGTGTCAAAATATTAGTTGTGTTATACAAAAGAAAAGTGTAAAATACAAGTTTTGTGCTACTGTAATGGATTTATTTCATCTTATTAAATAAATAGCCTGATAGTTGAATGTGATTGTTCCTCAGGAATATTTTCAGTCAAAAGATTGTATTTGCTTATGCTGAATTACCTTTACCACATTCAGGGTTGATTTTGCTGCAGGCTGTGACTACATTTGATTTATAATATTGCAGCTTTTCATACTGTAGAACGTTAGTAATGTGGATAAGTATTTGAATTTCAGTCTGGTTATATCACTGAATGGCTTCAGTCTCTTTTACTTACTTGGTTCAACAGAACATTTATATTAGTGAGAAAAGCTTTTGCTGAAGTGGGGCTGCCAACTCTGAAGTATTTTAATCCTTTCTTAGTCTTAGTATCATGAACTCTGCACCTTGGAGTGGGTTCAGAGAACATTTACTTAGAAATCTCATCAGGCTACAGTATAAGAAAAGGCACATGTATGGTATATAGACAAAGGCAGAACTTTGTGCATTAGAGTGTTATCCTCATGATATTGTGTGTTTGCAAAACAATTACCTGCAACTAACTCCAATCAAGAAAGAAGGGAGAAATGAGCTGTTACAGCCCAGTCTGAGTGTGTTTGGGAATTGAGAATCATGACATTTGCCTGGGACTCTGATAGGAGGGTTAAAAAGCTGCCCAGAAAGGATAAGTGACAGGATCAGGACTGGTTTTGTTCAGCCTCTTGTGTTCTGTCCTTTGACAACTGATCATGTTGGATTAATATACAGATTCTGTTGGTTTTTGTCTCGTTTCAGGGTGGAATTTCAGAACAAATTCTACTCTGGTGGAGGATACAAGTTTACGCCTTTCTCTTTCAAGCACATTTCTTTACATTTTAATAAAGATACTATGGCATAGTTTGGTTGCTGTCAGCAGAAATGTTTGGAATTGTCTGCAAATATTCACATGATTGGGTCTCACCCACGAATGGTTTCTTGTAGGACAAAGTTTTTCACTGATTGCCTTATAATGCAGCCAAATAACCCTGTAATATATACCTCCCAAGAAATACATAGCAGATCTGGAGCATCTTGTATATAGATAGAAAATGTACATTTTTCTTGATGAACTAATGCTGTAAATTAATTTTATTCTTAAAAAGAAAACCAAGTCATCACTTGTCCTAAAACCAGTGTAGGCATATTTTGTTTTTGCTGTTGAAGTTGTTTATTTTTTTGAATACTTTTAAGTTATCTGAAAGACTTTTTATCATATTAACCATTCATTACTAATTCCCTTCTTAATCAAGCTCCCACCTTGTGCACTTTGGGAACTACCCAGCAATGCAACAGAAGCAGTGAATGTTTTCAGCATCTCTTCTAGGACAGTTAGGAAATGTACATTTCTAAAGAGCAAGGCCAAGTGCTTTGTGGCCATATTTAAAAATGCACCGAAAATGTTAATTGTTATGATCTGAGTTCTGCCCAGAGTTGGTACTTTTATTCTTTCAGAAGCCATGGTGATATTTAATGTTATGGAAGAAGGCAGGATTAGAAATGTGTGGACAAAAAGCCTCAGTTCCCTCGAGTGAGGAGCCAATCCCTTCTGTTCTGCAATGTGAGTTCTGTGCAGCCCCTCACTTGATGTGACTGCTGGGTAAAAACCTCAAAATCTTGGACAGTCTGGATCAGGACTCAAATAAAAGAAGCAAACTGTCTACTAGAACTTTTTATCCTGGGTTCTATTGGTAGCAGTTCTGTTGTTACCAGGCAGAGTTTATACTCCTAGGAGTAGCTTTTGCATGGGGACTAAAAAATCGGCCTCTATCCCTGTTTCCTTTGCCTGGTGGGTCGCACCAACAGCAGCTTCCTGATGGTGCTGAACCAAAGCTAGGTGGAAAAGGGGTCGTTCATATTATCTTTTTATATATATACCAGTCTAATAGTGGGGATATTGCTGTGTTTTTAACATCTGTGCCATCACGACAGCAACAATTTTGCAATTGTTTGATACCAATTCTGAATAAAAAGCCTCTGCGCCGCTCGGCGGGCCCTCGTGTTTGCAGTAGCCCCTTTCCCTGCCCTGGCAACGCCCCAGAGGAGAGGAGAGGGCTGGGCTGGGCTGGCTCCGCTCTGCTTTGCGCGGGAAGCCCCTCAGGATGCCCTTGGACCCCTCCTGGGCGGGCTGGAGCCCGGGACTGAGCTGAAGGGAGGCTGCGCGGGGCCTCGGGCGGGCAGCGGCGTCGCCGGGCGGGCGTTGAGAGGTTCCCGGCTACTGCTCCTCCCCGGCTGTTGCCATGACCACCGGGAGGAGTCGGGCGGGCACCGAGGGTTGTCGCCATGAGCCTGTGCGATGATGTGCGGCTGCAATGGCTGCGGGACCGAACGCTAGCCCTCCTGGGGCTGAGCGATCCGGCGCCTTTCGAGGAGCTGCTGCGGCGCGGCGACGAGGAGGCGGCTCGGGCCGGGCTGCGCTTCTTCGACCGCGGCGCCGAGGAGGGGGACGATGGCGGGGAGGAGGGCAGGGCCCTGCTGCTGCTGCTGCGGGCCGAGCGCCGAGGCCGGGAGGAGGCTACGGGTGAGGCCCTACCGAGCACTCCCGAGGGCGCTGCCAGGCCCTGTCGCACAGACCTTCCCGCCCAAGCACCCTGTCTCCCCCTTCCTTGGGCCCTGTTTGTGCCACCTGCTGAGTGCTGGCCCCCTTGCCTCAGTCCTGACCCCCTTTCTGGTCTCTCCATCCCTTGGGCTATATCTAGTTCTTCTGAACCTCTTCTATCCGCTCCATTTCCAGACTTTTCTCCTCTCTGGTTGTGCCTTGGTGGATTTGCACCACCCCCCCCCCTCCCCCAGGGTAGTTCTCTTACACTTCCCTCCATTTTGTGTGTGTGCAGATACAGGTGGCACAGATGGATTGGTGGCATTGGAAGGGGGTAAGTGGCTCGAGTGGCCATACAACCATGGGGGTTAAATGGGATTGGCTAACGTGGCTCTCTTAAGCAGATCCAGCAGTATCTGTAACATCATCAGCTTTGTTTCCTAGGAAAATAGCTGATTTGGTGGCTAGTGTCCTGGGCAGCATGGCTAATGAGTATTTTCTCAAGAGCTTCTGCCTCAGGATGCTCCTTTGAAAGAAACCTATCCTAGCTTGTCTCTGATCTTCTTCAAACAGATGGAAAGACACTGACTGGGATGAACAAAATCAACCTGCAAACACAGATCTTCCATCCAGACGTTGTCTGTAACATCTTTTACTGGCTTTATAATTTCAAGGTTTTAGAGGTGAACTTAATTAAAATAGAGTGACTGTGTTCCCTTTAGCAGGAGTGAATTAATTCCTCTTGGCTTAAGAGTTGCAAGCTCTCCTCTTTATTCTGATGTATCATGTGGAGGATGAAAGGGGTTATGTTTTAAAAGGTTAAGATTGGTCCAGTAGTTTAACAACAGTGTTACAGAGAAGCCTTTCACCAAAAAATGTTTAAAAAAAAAGAGGAAAAGAGTTATAAAGTGTGTCACAAGAGAACAAGGAATTTCCATGGCTCAGAGATTCAACTCTTTTAACTGCTGTTAGTATCTGTGGAACTCCCTCAAGCTTCTGAAACAGTTACTTGTAGAAGCAAAGAGTCATGACCTGGTATTTTATATCCATCAAAGAATTTTGATCATGCAGTGCAAAAAGGATAGCACTATGAAAGGTAAGAGCTGACACCTGGTGTGGGTGTAAGTAGACTAAGGGAATGACACAATTCAATGTCCCACCCTGCACCAGGGTCATGTTCAAAAGCAGTGAGACAGGCAGAGTTATTTGTATAAAGAAAGACAGTATAAAATACACCTTGAAGTTCTTGAATGGCCCTGGAACTGTTACTTCTTGGGCATGACTTAGCTACAAACATCATAGATCTGGCACAAGAAGACCCTTGTTTGAATTTCCCTTTACAAAGTGTTTTTCATCTTGAAATGTGCTAATCTACTTATTTTGTCATAAAAAGTCTAGTAGGGGTGTTCTAAATGAAGATCACTGCCCTGTGGAATGCACTGTAGTTGCTTATTTGGATTCATTTCTTGAGCAGTAGTGCTGGCCTGTAGGAAAATGTCCCATTCACAGCAAGTTTGGAGAGCTGCTTCTTGAAAGGTGATGCTGAAGATGGAGGAAAATGCTTGGTTATTTAGTTTGAGAAAAAAAATGGAAGGATCCATCTTACATGCATGGAATCCTGATCTTTGATGGAGTTCTCTTGTTTTATTCTTAGAGTTGACTGAGGAAGGCAAGGCTCTCCCTCTGCACTCCCCAGACAACGCAAGTGTGGCAGGAGACCTGTCAGCTCTCTCTAGTGAGTCTGAATTGAGCAAAGTGGAGCCAAGTTTTACAGCTGATGGTGTGGAACAGACACTGCAGGTGGGTCTCTTGTATTTCCCCCTCTTCTTTGGTGGGTGTGAATGTGCTGCCTTCCTGATGCACAAGTCTCTGTAAACTGGTAGGGAAATTAAGGAGGTGCAGCACAGAGCCAGTGCTCAGAATAAGAACAGGAGTTTTCCATTCAAAACCAATGGCCTGTGGTGTGTGCCACAGCCCTGGCATTGCCAGCCAAGATATTGCAAAGGTAATTTACTTGGCAAAGCACTGATTTTTTGGTGAGAAAATGCAGCAGTGAGTTACTGGGGCACTGCAGTAGCTATTGGCAGAGTTGTTTGTAAAATGAAAGTTGCAATGACATTGTTAGATAAAGATACCCTGGAATGAACATGTAAGGAAGAGTGAACAAAGGCTTTTGTACCTCAAGTCTTTTACATAATTAGATGGTCAGGATGGAGTTTGGGGTTTCTAAATAAACTTGATTTATGACTGAGATGGAGGTGGAAGGGGAGTAGGTGCTTGCACATTCTCTGAAAGCCAAGGGGAGGGCTGGCATTTAAGTGCTGGCATTTCAAGCACTAAGGCTTTTAGTCCTATTGTCCTGGACATCAGTGTTGTTTCCAAAGCTGATGATTTTTTTACTGTTAGCCAAGTGATTTTTTTTTTAGCACTTTTATGTTAGTTGTGTAATTGGACAGCATTGTGAAGATAATGTGGTTAAACTAAGGATTCTGTCCTATTTCTCACAGCAGGCAAACATTTTCTTGCTGTTAAGAAACATGGCAGCAAACAGTTATAGTCCTGCTTCCTTTTTATTTTGTTTCAGCTACCAGAACAGGAAGATGACCAAGTGTGTTTCTACATGGCTCTTGATGAAATTCCTGATGAATTTGTGTCAGATTTTACTGTGTATTTTCTGAGAGAAACCAAAGGTATGTGTCCTGAATAACTAAGCTCAGCATTTTCAGTCTTTGCATTAAACAGTACTTCACACTGAGAAAGAGTGAGAGGATTCAGGATAGTGCATATCCAGCTTAATTATTTAGAAGAACTCAGAAGAGAGCCACAAATCAGGAATACTTTTCATATGAAATTTAAGGAAAGTTACAGATACTCTGCATTTTACCAGCAAGGATGAAACTTTTGTGCTGTACTCAGTTTATTTTATCCTGATAGTTCTTTTATCATAAAACTAGTGGAGTTATTCCAGCATCTGGAGTAGCTCTGATCAGTCACACCTCAGTATCTAGCTCTAGCCCTGTAGGAAACAGCTTCTACACTAAAGCAGACAGGTATTTCCATACCTGTATCTGTGAACTATCAACAGTATTTTAACTCTAATGCCAGAGGCTGTCCCCACCAGGGCTCACTGAGCAGCAACCTGTGCTGAGAAGCTGCAAAAGATTTTGTATGTTCCTATTAGTTCCTGTTTTTCTAGAACCAGGACATTGGAGAGATAAAGAAAATTCTGGATTTGGTCATTTTCTGGCAATTCTGTGCAGGATATTTCTGGTCTGTCTGTAGAACAGGAGTTCACATGAAGGCCACTCTTTTGTTTGAACAGAAAACCATTTCCTATCTGTGAGGTTGGATTGTAAAGACTTTGAGTGGGATGATGACACTTAATACTTTTCTGCCCTTTCTGAAAAGTCATCTGCACTATTAAAACCAGCACTAGTTTTGAGAGTGACTTGCATCAAACCTAGTTTATTACAGTTTGTTTTATTGGAGTTTTAACTTACTGAAAGGACTTTATGCTTTCTCTACCAAATAATTAGATTTATGCTAATTGTATCTTGTTTAGAAAGAGTTACTGAACCTAAGGACCTGGCTGAAGCTAATGAAGTTCTTCCTGAAGTGATAAAGTCTGGTGTGCTGACAGATGATACTCTTTTGATGCTCAAGAATGTCATCTCACAGGTAAAGGCAATATATGGAGCCTGGAGTGTTTCTGTGAGTGACTTGCCTGTTTGGTATTCTGCTGACCATATGGACTATGCATAGAAAATACTAATATTTAATGACCTTCATAAGCCAAAAGAAAGGGTTTTTTAATCCTTATTTGATGTTTTCCCAAATTTTTTGTAAAGATGTGGAGATGGGAATTATTTCATTGCCTGGCCCTACACGAGAAACATTTAAGAGTGTGATGCCAGGCACCTTTATTTTTGTGCTGATAGATTTTTGTAAAGGCATGCTGGCACCTGAGAGAATGATGCTAAAGTGGTGAGATGGAAGGAGATGCACTTAAATATTAGTACAACATATCCAATGCTTAAGCAAAACTGACTTGTTTTGTTTTTTAAGTATCAGCCATCATATCTGTGGTACTTATTTGAATTTTAGGTGCTTTCACCAACTCTCTCCTCTGGTCAGCTTCAGACTGAGGAAGCTTCCTTTCATTCAGATGGTGAAAACACAGATTCTGACAAAACAAATTTATCTGACACTGAACCTACAGGAAAGGAAGAACAGCCCATGGAATATGGTAATATTTAGATGAGGAATGAGACTCAAATGAACAGGCAAAAATTCTTAAGTGTTACTCAGCAGACTGTACAACAAACAGAAGGAGAAATGTTCTGCCCATGCCAGCACTGTGGTGTTTAGAGTGCATGGTGGTAGAACCAGAATCACCTGGTGATGGTTTTATATAGAATAACAAATATGTACAACTTCTGGGGAAGCTCCAGACCTGATTAAATGAATATATTTGTGATTGCACTGTTAACTGTCAAGCAACTGGAGGTATGTTGCCTTATTCTCATACAGGCAGAGCAGGTGGTATTTTACTATCCTCAAGCAGCTAACAAGATGGAAGGCATAATTATGTTTGATTATTGAATTTCACTGTTGTTACTTTGCTGGTGCTGATGCAATAAGTTAATTCTCTCTGCCTTTTCTTCCAATAGGAGATACTCAGCTGGAGATGCCAATTATAAATCTAGATGGAGATGTTTGTGACCTTGCCACAGTTCCAGAAGTAGTTGAAGCTCTGGAAGGTTCTGCAGTGACCTGGCAGGAATTAATATCCACAGTTCTAGAGGAACAACTGAAAAAGGTTCCACAGGTAATGTTTGGTACAACACCAATTTTTTTTTTTTTCCTAGAGACATTACTTCATTTCTCTACAAGAATCTCTTTGAATCATTTCTGCTAATTTTTAATTCTTCTTCATGTTTGATTGTTGACAAGGCATTTACTAATTGATGTAAAGTAGAGCAGTAGTAGTGTGAGGAATGGGAAATAGAATATAAGTAGAATATAAAGTAACACACTGCGGAACCTACCCCTGCAGGATAACTGTAGGATAACTGCCTTCTTCTGTCTGGGTGTTTTTGCATAGTTGAGTCAGATCAGGCTTTTTCTCAGCATACAGAAAAGAAGGAATAAATATAGTCCTGGTTATAGGTTTTCACTCTTTTTTTTCCACATTACTTGCAGGGGAATGGTGCACTTGCAGAAGTGAACTTCTGGCGTGAAAAATACAATATTTTAAATGCTCTTAATGAACAGACAAAGCTTCCAAAAGTGCAAAAAGTCTTGGAAATATTACAGGAAGCTGAATCTGAGAGTATTGGAGATCTACAGGTAGTCATAAGTGACCTCAGAAAGCAGCATGAGGAAGCTTTAGACAACATGAAGTTTCTTTCAACTCTCGAACACCTTTTGAAGGTATGTTTCCTTAAGAATACTTTGTGGTTTGGTTTCTGTTGATATAAACACCTCTTATTTAATTTTTAATTTTATCAGCAGTAAAGATACACTCTAGCTTTTCTATATTTAATTAAAAAAAAAGGCTTGCTGCTTTTGTTTGAGTTGAAAGCAGAAGCCCAGAGGTGTGAACAGCTTGCTTTGTAAATCACAAAACTTCAGAGAGCTATAGGAGAAATATTGGCTTATAGAGTATGCATCTGTATATTTTCATGATGTCTTATTCACAATATTGATCACACATTTAATAGAATTTAACATATGGTGCTGGGTTTAATGTTGTCATCGACACAATCCGTTCCCTGATGAGCACCCTGAGGATGCTGTGGATTATCTCACGACATTACAACAAGCACAAGTGGATGGCCTCCTTCATGGAACAGATTGCCTGGGAAGTTGCAGACAGAGTGTACAATGCTGTGGATTTAAACACTCTGTTTAAGTAAGTGCTGGATTCCTTTTTAGCTAGGCTGTGTTTATGAAAAACTTTGCTTGTTTTCCACGAAGTGAAGTAGATTAAACTTTCTTCAAATTTTCTTTCAGCATTTTTCACTTGCTGAAGTTGTATAGAAAGCTCAGTTAAAAGTCAGTTTATTTTGTAATTTTCATAACTTATTGAATCAGCCTTGAAGAAACAGGTGCTTGTCCTCTGTTTGTCTCAAAAGGATGTAAATTTTAAGACCTCACAGTTCTAAGTTTTGCCAAGATCTTGTATAATCAGAACCTGCTTAACCAGGGTGCATTAATCCAGCTGAGATATGATTATCTATGATATCTTAACTGTTTTGATTTGATTAATAGAGAAGATAGAGCTGCTGCAAAAAAGAAAATATTAAAAGCCAAAAGCACTCTTGAACAATGGAAGAAAAGTTATTTTGCTGTTCGTGCCCAAATTGAAGCCTCAAGAAGAGAACACCACTGGGAGTTTGACCAAAAGCCTTTATTTGAAAAAACAGATTATATGGCTTCAGTCTGTCAAGATCTGTATGAGATTTTGCAGGTATACACAGACAATAAATAAAGGCATTATGTAAGCAGTGTCTTATGCTGTAGAGGAGATTCTCTTGTAGTTGTTGAGATGTTGACAGCCTTTAATTTTATGGGTTATTTTTTGTTTGATTCTAACACTTAACCCTTGAAATAACTCTTCTCAAGGTACTGGTTGAGGAAGCATCTCACTGTGTACACTGGTGATGGCAGCTTGTCACAACTGGTTCACAAACTTGCAGTTTGCACAGGTTGCAATCTGAATGATACAACTTTAGTTGACATAACCAGTGAAGTGAACACTTATTGTTCCACTAGAGTGGTTTTTTGTTTTGTGTTCCCATAAAGCTACTTAGTGGCTTGTATAGAAAACATGAAATGTAAATCACAGCACAAACTGAACATTGTCTGAGCTGATTTTATTTTTGAAAGGAAATAACATCAGAAAGATGTGTGAAATGGCAGGAAAAACCAAACACACTAAAAATACAATATTCTGGTGTTTTCTTCTGAATAAATAGGTCAATGAAGAGTTTTACAGTGTATTTAGTCCTGAACTGAAAACTGTCACAGGGAATCCAAAGCGTTTTGATGATCTACTGAGAAGAGTAAATGGACTAACTAGTGCTTTGGAAGGACTGACTTTTGACCCTTTTAACATCAAAAGTGCTGAAGACTGGAGATTAGTTATGGAAGAATTTAGAGCAGAAGTTTCAGTGAGTACCATATACCCCCCTTATTTCCTATATACAGATTCATTCTAGAGTATCAAAATCTTAATTTACAGAAAAATGTCACTTTGTGAAAGAAAAGAGTAGATGAATAAAACAGTAAATGAAAATGTGAGGAATCTGACAAGTTTTTTGGACAGTATTCTGTTTCCAGGTTGGTTTTGTTTATAGTTTAACTTGAAAATGGTGAAGCACATCTTTTGTCCCTTGGCAGAATTGCTACAGCATGAACAGAGCCTGTATATAACCTCCCTGTGCTGACATGTCTCAGTCATGTCCTACAGAGAAGTAAAACTTCCTTTTCTGGATTCATTCACTCCTTCACCCCTCAGCTAAAAATACCCACAAAGTACAAATTATTTACAGTGATTTAGATACCTGCTCAACAGACACATTCATTATAAATTTTCATCAGCTTACTGGAAAGCCATCAGTTTGTTAGTAATTTCTAAGACAAAAAATAATAAAAATATGCTTGACCACTATTAAAAGTATTTTCATTTTGCCTTTTTTCCTTGGTTTTGCAAAATGAATCCCTAGGTGATGGGATTTTTTTTCTCTTCTTCCTTTCTTTAGATAATTGAAGAAAAGACCACAAAATTTATTGATGAATCTTTTAAGACCCTTAGATCAGCAGAAGCTGCATTTGACATGCTGTTAAACTTCAAATCCATTTGCTCTTATGAAACCATTAAAAATCATATGATGATGAAGTTCAATGATATTTTGGACCAGTACTTCAAAGAGGTATTCAATTTAGGAATTTCTTATGTAGTATGTGAAGCTCTTTCCCTAGTGAAAATCATGAATCTGTGTATATGTCTAAATACCTTTATAGTGTCATTTGCTATTGGAAAGATTGAAAGGTTTTACAGATTAAGCATAATAATAGCTCTTTTTTTTTTTTTGGAGCCTGTTGGAAAAATAATGTGGTTAATGTGCTGAACTTGATCTGTTTATCTGTACAGTAATCTTATAGAGCAGTGCCAAAGACAAAGGAAGGGAGATGTTCTCTGTAATGCAATTAATACAAACAAGAGCTGCATGAAAACCAGTATCGTTATTGTTGTAACCAGAGCTTGTGCTGTGTACCACATTAGATACTGATCATGGACAAGCAAGTGGAGAAATGCTTCTTTGCAGTATTTTATACTCTTCTAGGTCGAAAATATTAAGAAGATATTTGTTGAGAACCAAAAGAATCCACCTTTGTACAAGAATTATCCCCCCATGGCTGGAGCAATTTACTGGTCCCGGTCTCTCTTCTATCGGATCAAACACCCCATTGTTCGGTTCCAAGAAGTAGAGGAGCTGCTTGCTACTGAACATGGAAAGAAAGTATGTTGGTTCTTTTCATATTTAATGAAGAGAGACTCTCTTCATACCCTTCCTCTAAAGATGTCAGGGTGCTTTTATGTGAGATGAAGTTGCAGGAATGTCTTTGCACACAGCCAGCTGTGTTCAGTGTGACAAGCTGAGTGGGACCTTCCCACTCTTTCCCAGAGAGGCAGTGACAGAATCAATGACAGAATTCAGAATGTTGCCTGCATTAACTCCAAGGCTTTACTGGCCCTCTTAACTAATAAATCAACCATAATGAAAGCCCATATGAATACAGGTTAGCTCAGCATTTCTCATGGTCATTTTATGACTTATACAGAATTTTCCTTTCTAGGTAAAAAAAATGTATCTTGAAGTAGCCAAGAAGATGAAGAAGTATGAAGATTGTAAATACAGTCAATGGAGAGATGAGACAGAACAGATACTTCCCCATTTAATGAGAAATACTCTGCTAACTGTTGTCACTGCTGGGGCTGCAAGCCATGTTAATCTAGAGATTTGTGAGCAGGTGAGATGTAGGAAGATCATAGACCAGACTTCTCAGTGGGGAAGAACTGAAGCCTTGCATTACAATGCTGTGGTGTTCCTCTTCTTACTGCTTTCTTGTGTTGTAGAGCTCTGTAACAGAGGAGTCTGTCATCACAGAGAAAAGTGTCCACTTCATAGTGAATTTCCCTCCCATGATTCAAGATATTATCACTGAAACAAAGTACATGGAACAACTAGGATTTCCAGTCCCCAAAACAGCAAGCTATGTGGCATTACAGGAAGACAGATACCTTAGGTGAGGCTGTAACAATATCTGCTCTCATACAGATATCTGCTCACACAACAGTGTTTCAAGTGGTTTCACTCCAAACCAGAATTGGCCCTGTATCATCCAATTTTGGAAATGTGAGAGCACTTAGTGACTTTTTCATTTTAAGGGTAAAATAACTAATGGCTGTGCTGCAGCAATAAGCTTTTATCTGGGGCTGGCTGCATCCTTCACCCAGTAGGACTGTCCTGCAAATTAACTTCTCATCAAATCTGAGAAAAAAAGAGAAAAGTAATTTGGTTTGCAGTGAATTATTAGTGCCATTTAGAGCTCAGCTCACATTTAAACTCACGGCTGCTTTCTTCTTGTGCAGTTTTGGCTAAGTCACTTTTGCCTCAGTTATCCCAGACCTTTAGCACACAGGTATGCTGATAAGATTTGAAAGTTCACTTACATGCTTCAAACTGAGTTTGTCTTCAAAACTTATTCTGAGTTGTGGCAGGAGAGATTTGTCTTAACTATTGTTGGAGTCTGAATGGAATGATGGAAGTGATCTGCTCTTTAGTCTGAGTTCAGAGTTGTATTTCCAGAAAATAATTCTGTTTTGGTGTTATTGTTTTTCTTACACTACTTAGGCATACCAATAGATTGAAAACCATGCTGGATAAATATCACAAATTGTTGGGATCACTGAATGAAGCAGAAACTGAAATTCTCAATGACCATATTCAAAAAGTCTGCAAAGCACTGGAATCAGGGCACAGAAGACTCAATTGGAACTGCTTAGGTAGGGGAGATACTATTTTTAAATGGCCTTAGATACTGATTTTCAATTAAAAATTCTCTTTGATTCTCTACTCCTATTTTTTGTGTCCTATGACAGCAATGTATCCCTAAATGGGGCAGTCTGAGCCAGCAGCTTAGACACTGATCCTGGAGGATATTTCTTACTTTTTTATGATATTTAAAACACTGAGTGGAAATGGATAGAGACCCTTAGATAACTGCTGTAATGGATCTAGATGAAGGATTAGGTGAGAAATCATCTAATCTGTCTTTCTGCAGAGCATCAATTCATTCTAAGAGATAAACCACATTTGGTTTTGGTAGTTTTGATGCATGGGAGAAATATTTGTTACACTAAAAAACCCACAAATGATTGTGCTTTATTTCAAGGTATTGGTGACTTCATTGCAAAAGGTACAAAAGCCATCTGGAAGTTTGAATCACTTGTCCATTGGATTCATAATATTTCTGAAGAAATAACCAACAAACTTCTGTTCATAAAATCAACAAATCTCTTTAAGTTTCCTCTATCACAAAGTGGTGATGAGCTTCCTAGTAAGTTTTTATATTTTAATTTCCAAGCTCTCTGATGTTTTCTTCTGCTCTCTCTGCTACTTTGCATATTTAGTTGCTAAGATCAACCCTTTTAATTGCTGCCCAAATTAGTTATGTTGGTATTTCATGTTGTGACAGAGGAAGCACAAGCAGAGCTTCAGTACCTTAAAGCTGACAGTGTCAATGACAGAAACATAAAGATGAGTGTACAAGTAGATGACTTATGTCTACCTGGCTTTGGATCACTTTCCTCTTAGCTTGCCTTTGATTTCCTTCCCATCCTTGTATATAGTAGTGTGGCTGTGGAGTGGCAGCTCCCTCCTGGGCTACTGATTTCCTCAGATGAAAATTCTAATGTGGTGATTGTCTCCTGGGTCTCCTTGTCACTTCAGTCAGTGAGTGGCTGATGGATCAAATGTCTTTTGGCTCTTTGTAAGCTTCAAAATGTTACTTTCACATCTAATGGTTGCTATTAAGTAATTGAATCCATGTAAGATCAGAGGACTGAAATAGTAATCAATAAATTTTGTCAGTATACCAGATCGATTTCACGTTCACAAAACCCATCTGAATATTCTCATACACAGGTCTGGTAGGACTTTTGCAGTTACTAAAGCTATTTTTTTGGGTATCTTTTACAGAAGCAAAAGAGTTTTTTGAGTATGTGAAGAGTGAAAGAGCAAAGGATGTGGCATACATGGTCAGAACTTACTCTGAAATTCCACAGTTTCTACTAAGAGTAGAAGGACGAGTTGCTGATACAAACAGTGGCAAATCACCAAAGTTAACTTCCTATTACTCATACTGGGAAAAAAGGATTTATCAGGTGTTGACACAGTTAATTGTGAAGTAAGTCAATTGTTTGATTTACTGGCTTTTCAGTCTTTCATCTGCAGCTTTTCCTGGATCTGGTGCACTGTGTATTCTGATATTTTGCTCGAACACCTCAGCAATTTGCAGTTTGAAACAGATCTGTATTTATATTGTTTGGGTTTTTTTTTCCTGTGAAGAATGGAGAACTGATAACAAGACACAGGAGAAACCCAAATTCTGTGAAAATGTTGGCAGAGGAGAGAAATCAGACGTTATCTGTAGTGTGTGTAGTTGCATATCCCTGGTTTACTTCTAAAATTTGGTTTTATTAAAGAATATAGTTTTGAGTACTTGGTGTCTAGGTGCCAGACACATTGTTTAGGGACCCTGGCAATGTAGGGTTAATGGCTGGACTTGATGATCTTGAAGGTCTCTTCCAGCCAAATCATTCTGTGATTCTGTGATCCCTGTGGGGCAGGGGACACCAGTACCAGAGCAAAGGTTTGTTAGATTTAACTTTCCCTGTTCTGCAGGAGCTGGGGCCAGGGAGTTTCCTGAAGCAAGACATTACAAAGGCTTGTAAGATAGTATTGCAGTAGAGCATTGCAGGCTAATAAAAGCTTCCCAGCCTTTTTCCTCATGATCCATATGCTTGTAGTCTGGTCCATACTCAGCTGCCTTCCTTGTGCTTTCTTGGCTGGACTCCTGCAGTGGAGTTGAACATTATCTCCAGGCCCTTTTGCACCAGGGTATGCCCATTCATTCCTTCTAATAGCTGCTTTTAGCTGGTCCAGCTTTTGCATTAAATTGGTATTAGGGGGACACTTTTGCTCCAATCCACAGCATTGTTTCCAGCTGAAATCAGTGGTAGCTGCCTTCAGGCAGATCTGCTTAACTATGAAAGCACACACCTGGTAATTGCAGCTACTGCTGGGCATTTCCAAGGGGGCAGCACCTGGTCATTACAATCTTTGACAGGATTTTTTTTTTTTCCCCAGGAATTTGCAAGCCTTTAATGCAGCTGTTCTAGCAAATGTGCCACTGTTCCAAACAGAAGCTATTTTATCTGTTCCTGAGATAATCCTGCAACCTGATGCCAGTGAGATTGAGGAAATGACTGCACAAAGTATCCAAGACTGTATTGAGGTCACTAAGGTGATTTTTGATAAGGATTTCCTTGTGATTATAATTAATTAATCTTGGTTTATGTTTGGGCAAGCCAAAATATCAGAGGGAAGATTCATACTGCTTTATCTTGAAATCAAAATATCCAGTGCATTGTTCTGATTTTTCAAGACTGCCCTAATTTTACAAACTGCTGACAAAGGGAAAAAATGCCATAAAGCTTCATGCAGTTTTTGCTCAGGCAAAATATTTGTTACCTTTCAGCACTTTTTGTCAGTGCAAGGACATGATTTGGTTCTGTAATTCAGCATACATCAGAAGGAAATGCTTTTCAGATTGCACTGCAGCAGTTGCTTTCTGGTGGGGAGGTTTAGGTTGGGCGTTAGGAAAAACTTTATACTAAACACTGGAACTTCTCTATCAAAGTCTGGAACAGGGCAGCCTGGGAGGTGGTTGAATTGCCATCCCTGGATGTATTTAAAAGCCATCTAGATATGATGCACAAGAATATGGTGTAGCAGTGGCCTTGGTACAGTAGATAATGGTTGGAAAAATCTTAAAGATCTTTTCCAACCACAGCAATTCTGTGATTTCAGATGTCACCTGAAATGAGTAAATGTAGATTCAGTGTGCTTCCTGTGCTCAGATTTGCTGCACCCAGCCTGTTTGATCTCATACCTATTTCTCTGTGTTATGCTGTATTGTTGCTCAGCAGAGATTTTAAAAGCAGACTGAGTAATGCATGGAAGGGTGTTGTGAGGATGAAATAAACTTCTTTTTTCATGTTTATGTGAAACTATAACCTCTTTTCTTGCTGTCAGGAAAACAGTTCATTTAAGTCTTTAAATAATGGTGGATTTCTTCACTGAAAGCACTTACAAGGTGACCCTAACCAGGCTGCCCAGGGAAGTGGTGGAATTCCCATCCCTGGAGGGATGTAAAAGCCTTATAGGTGTGATGCTGAGGGATGTGATTTAGTGGGGAACTTGACAGTGCTGGGTTTGCAGTTGGACTTGATGATCATAAAGGTCTTTTCCAACCTAATTGATTCTGCTATTCTATGAGTTATTTGACTAGAATGACTCTACAGAGTAACTGTTTTTCATCCCTGTCTTGGAAACTCTAGCATTTTGTCCGCTGGATGCATGGTACCTGTATTGAATGCCCTCCTCAGAATGGCAAGGAAGAGAAAGTTATCACTTTCAGCTTTTACACTGACATCTCCCAGAACCCTCTAATAACTGAGCAGGTTGCTCTCATCACTCAGAACGTCCACAAAGCCCTGGCTTCTCTCAGCAAGTATTTGGACCAGTGGCAGAGGTACCACCATCTGTGGAAATCAGACAAGGGCCCAGTCCTGGAGAGGGTAGCTGCAGAAAAACCTGTCTGTGCCACCTTTGATGAAGATTTGCAATTCTATGTGAAGATAGCTCAAGAAGTGACTCAAGAGTCCTTGATTAAAGATGAACTGTTCATCAGGCTTCAGCTGGCTCCTTTAGCCTCTGCAGTGCAGGAGAATGCAAGAGGCTGGGTGCTTTCACTTGGAAAGGTGTTTAATGAGTCTGCAAGAGAGGAACTTTATGGCCTTCAGGAGGAGATTCAGGTAGGTGATTTCAGTTTGGTTTTGTTATCTTTATCACAGAGACTGAAAACAAATCTCTGTGTTATTGTGTTTGACTCATTATAATTCCACCTAATTGCCTTGTCAGTGGTGCTTCTGGAGATTATTTTTATTTTTTCCAGAGATTATCAGAGAGTCTTAAGACACCTCCCAATTCCCTGGAAGATCTCAAAATTATCCTTTGCACAATTGCAGAGATCAGAGGCATGACCTTTGAGGTGGAACTGAAATATAGGGACCTGTGGGAGAGATATGAAATTCTTGCAATCTACAATATTCCAGTAAGTGCACCTGTTATAAAATGTCCCAGATTTGAGCTAGGGGCACAAAAACCTCACTTGAATGAATAAATGTTTTTCTTTTAAGACATTTCACAGAATCACAGTATTGTTGAGGTTAGAAGGGATGTCTGGAGACTGTCCAGTCCAAACACCCTTCTCAGAACAATATCTCCACTTGAAAATAGATATATTGCATGCATTTAAATCTGATTCAGATCACTGCAATGCTGCTTTTGTGTTTTGCATGTTTAGAATGTGTACTCCCTTTCTTGTGATTATTTCTTAGGAAAGATGTTACTTGTTTTAGGTAGCTGAAGAAGAGCAAGAGATGGTTGGCAATATTAAGGAAGAGTGGGAGACTCTCTTCTCTGAAGCATCAAAAGTTGATTACAGCCTTAGAGACATGAAAAAAAAATTCACAAAGGTAATATTTGTAAGTAATGTTGGGAAAAAAAAGTAGAAATGGAAGGAAAACAACTTAAACACTGTTCTCTTTAGTTTACACAGCACCAAATTGAGGACTACATCAAAGAAATAGAAGATTTCTTCCATAAATTCATTACTGAGGGGCCTGGTGCTGTTGGAGAAAATTTTGATAAAGGTAAATGGATCCATGTGCATAAAGCAGTGGCTTAAAACTATTAGTCCTTGGACAATTACTTAAAACAAGCAAACTGTGCTTTCCTCATTAACTTACAAACTGATCAACCAAGCAAGTGCCATTTTTAGTATGATACATAACTTTGACAGGCTGTATGCAAATGCTGTCTTGTTTACTCCCCGTGATCCCTGGGATTATTTATCTAGAAAAATTCCTTTCTTCTCCCAGGACTGGAACTCATGGCTATTTTTGAAAAAGAATTGGAAAACCTGGTAAAAAAACGTCAGGAACTGGGCTTTCTTGAGAAAATCTTTGACTTGCCATTTACAGTGTACCCTAATTTAATGAAAGCACAGAATGATATGAGAGGTCTGAAGCAGATCTATGGAATTTATGTATTGCAAAGAGTAAGTATTGCACAGTGTGTTGTGTACAGACAGACACATGTCCATGAAAATGT
Organism: Corythornis vintsioides; assembly: GCA_025447755.1. Lineage (NCBI taxonomy): Eukaryota > Metazoa > Chordata > Aves > Coraciiformes > Alcedinidae > Corythornis > Corythornis vintsioides. The sequence goes on along the minus strand of JAOEGS010021603.1, from coordinate 16,389 downwards.
GGGAGGGAGAAGAGGCTGCATTGTCCCTCTGGTTATTATCAACTCCATTGCATTAAATGAGCTGTGACCTGCAATTAATTGCCTGTCACCATGAAATTATTTTAATGATGTTAGTACAGGAGTAGCAATGTGACCAAGCCCATCCTCTTACCATGCAGGAGAGACCTCCCTCCCTCCTGATAATTATTGGGTGGCATTTCACTGAAAAGTCTCCTGATCATTTCAGTGGATGTATTATGTGTACAGGTGACAGTGGGTATCTCAGACTTTAATTAGTCTTAACTATTGCTGAATAAGTTGGGTTTGGTTTTGTTTTTTAATTAAAATTAAATATTTATTTAATTTATTTTTTTTTTCTCCTGATGACCTTGTTCCCAGGCAGCTATAAAGGAATGGGGTCAGACTCTGTGGAAAAACCTCAATGTCCAGGTTCTTCAGGAAGGAATTGAAGGATTCCTTAAATCCCTCCGAAAGCTGCCTGAGGAAGTCCGCAGCATGCCAGCAGCCTCCCACTTGAGAACCAGAATGAAGGCATTTAGAGACTCCCTTCCTTTGTTGCTTGATTTGAAAAATGAAGCTTTGAGAGAAAGGTTTGCTTTGAGTTATTTATATCCATTTGCTATCTACAAAATTTTGTTATTTTTGGTAGAACTGGGGTCGTGCTACGGCCTGCAGCTTGAAACTTCACTTTCTGCTGAATTAACTTGTGTAATAGCTTGCAAGGTAACTGATGATTAGGATGCTTTATGAATTCAAAATGCTAGTTCTTGTATAAAGAGCAGAGTGCCAAACGTGGTTTCATTGTTGTCTATTACACTGCAATTGTTTTCATTTTTACTGCATGGTGGTGGTTGGTATAGTTGTGCCTATTTGAAACAGGCATTGGCAAGACCTTATGGAGAGAACAGGAACAAGTTTTGAGATGACAACAGAAACATTCACTTTGGAAAATATGTTTGCTATGGAACTTCACAGACACTCAGATGTTATCAGTGAAATAATTGGAACTGCTGTTAAGGAACTTAGCATTGAGAAGGTAATGTGAAAAATCATAATGAAACTGAGAAGACAGATGCCAACAGCTTGTGTTGTATTTGAGATTTTTGTATTGTCATGACAGCAAGTTCAGACACCTTCAGGGAGCTGCCAGGATATAACTGATGGCAACTAAGATCAGTAGCTCTGTTAACCAGCTCCCACAAGGCACAGAATCCCAGCTGTCTTGATTTTGGCAGCAGTGTGTTGGATTTCTGTTACTACAGTAAGCAAGTTTGGCCTATGAAAAAGCATCTGAAAAAAGGATTCATTCTGTTTCAGTCCTAATACTTTGAAATAGACCCTTCTTTACAAACAAGAGCTAGAAATTCTATGCAAAAATTTCTCTGAACTAATTTGATTTTATTTTTATTCTAAAATTACAGTTTTAGAAGAATAAAATGTGTACCTTTTTCTACTCAAATGCAGGGTGTGAAGGACATAGCAGAAACGTGGGAACATCTGAAATTCACTGTACAAATGTACTTCAAAGGCACTGAGAAGAGAGGCTTTATTCTGGGATCTGTAGATGAAATTGTAGAGATTCTTGATGACAACAATGTCAATCTTCAGAGTGTTTTGAACAGTAGATTTGTGGGTCCTTTCCTTTCAGCTGTTCACCACTGGGAAAAAACTCTGTCATTGATTGGTGAAGTAATTGAGGTAGGGAGAAAAATTATGGACTAAATAATTGATGCTTATTTTTTTATAATTCTATTTTTCTATAATACTTTTTTTTTTCTTTGATGGTAACATTTGTGTCTTAGATCTGGATGGTGGTTCAGAGAAAATGGATGTACCTGGAGGGCATCTTTATTGGTGGAGATATCAGATCCCAGCTTCCAGAGGAAGCCAAAATATTTGACAGTGTAGACAGGATATTTAAAGAGGCAAGTAACTGACTTGACTTGTGATCAGCACAATTATTTATTTTGCTTCCAGATTCTTAGTTTGCTGTAGTCTTCTGTGGTAATTGTAACACTGAGAATGGTGTGTTACAATGAATTGGAGATGGGAAACCCAGGAACTTTGTTGTTTTACTTCCCATCTTGTCATCCACGGAAGACTTCTCCTGATTTAGCTAAGCTGTGCAGAGTTGTGATCCTTGGCTGGCAGTACCAGGCACACAGAATCCCCTCTTCCTTTCATTAGATACACCTTTTTACCTTGACCATGATAATAAGAAGCTTAAATATGTTTTCTCTAACTCATTCCTGTAAGAACCTCTACTGCCTGTGTCACTAGTTAAATATAAATGAGTATATTATTATTGCTGTTCAGTGTTTTTTTCTCCCTACGTAGATAATGGATGAAACTGCAAAAGAACCAACAATTAAAAAATGCTGTGAAGCTCCAAATCTCCTGTCAGACCTCTGTCATATAAATGATATGCTGGAGAAATGTCAGAAAAGCTTGAATGATTATTTGGATTCCAAACGAAATGCTTTCCCAAGATTTTTCTTTCTCTCTGATGACGAGTTGCTTAGTATCCTTGGCAGCAGTAACCCACTTTGTGTCCAGGAACACATGATCAAGGTACAAAGTCTTGTCTTTTCACAGTGCTTTGTGCTTTTAGGTGCTTTAAAAAGTCCTAACAGAGTACAGTACTTGCTGCTAAGGCTGCACTAATATTTATTGCATTGCAGCATCCTTGGCAGCATCTTGAAGAAGCTTCTGCATAATCAAATCAAACTGATTGATAGTCTCTCCTGGCTCTCAAACTGGCCAGCAGCAGTTACAGTAGAGGCTCATTGGTAGAAGAACATTCAAGATACACCAGCAGGATCAATCATTAAAGAACCTTCCTGTAGCTCCTGATAGATCTTTATTTTCTAGAAAAAAAAAAAAAAAAAAAGGAATCAATGTCTTTTAGGCCAGATCATCTGCTTGTTTACTCTGCCAGTTGGACTGCTGAGCTATATATCAGCATTTGTATTTGTTTACTTGGAGTCAGATCCATTTCACTTTAGAGTCCATGGAAATTTTCTTTCAAGATTAAATGGGGGCTAGATACTATTTCATCTTTGAAGCTTTCTTTCCACAATGCCAGTGAGTTTCTTGGTTGGTGCGTTTCAGATGTTTGATAACATAGCCTCCCTGAGGTTTCAGGATGGTGATAGTGATGAGAAAATTGCCACAGCCATGATTTCAGCAGAGGGGGAGGTGATGGAGTTCCAGCAGGATGTAGTTGCAGAAGGCAGAGTGGAGAAATGGATGACAGCAGTGCTGGCAGAGATGAGACGAACCAACAGACGCCTCACGAAGGAAGCCATTTTTCGATACTGTGAAGACAGAAGCAGGTGAAACAGAGTCAAGGATAACACAAATACCTTACACATTACCAGGAGCCTGTGGAGATACAGAAAAATGAAGACTTAGTTTTTTAATTATTGCACAGTTTAGCCTGCATTTCTGTGTGTGGAGGGATATGAAAACATAGATATGTGGCATTTTAACTGACCAGAAAAAAAGTGGTATTTATTTTATATAATTTCCTAAGTCTTAAGTTTTTCTTTTTGCTGTTGTGTGCACAGTATCTCTTTTTTTTTCCACTGTGAATTCCACTTGGCAATCTTTACACATGGAATAGGCAGCTTTTCTATCAGAGCATTTCCCAGGCTTTTGAAATATTACAGCACACCTTATAGAATTCTATGTCTCTGTGAAGCTTGGCTCATGTTGTAGCTGTGAATTAAAATTCTCCTGATCAATTACTTAGAATAAACAGCAACTCAGCCTCCCTCACTGTGCATCTTCCCTAGAGTCGATTGGATGTTACTCTACCAAGGCATGATGGTGCTGGCTGCTAATCAGGTCTGGTGGACTTGGGAGGTAGAGGATGTCTTTCGGAAGGTGCAGAAGGGAGACAAACAGGCAATGAAAGCTTATGCTAAAAAAATGCACATGCAAATCGCTGAGCTGGTGACCCGCATCGCAACGCCCCTGAGCAGAAACGACAGGAAGAAATACAACACCGTGCTCATTATCGACGTTCACGCCAGAGACATCGTGGATACATTCGTAACAGACGGGTAAACACCCCCCCCCCACCCCACACCCCCACCTGCTGACAAGTACCAAAGGCAGGAATTCTATTCCCACCTGTTCACCTTACCTGTGTTGTGTAGCATTGTGCAGGCTCAGGAGTTCCAGTGGGAAAGCCAGCTGCGGTTTTACTGGGAGCGAGAGGCGGACAGGCTGGTGGTGAGGCAGTGCACGGGCTTCTTCTCCTACGGCTATGAGTACATGGGGCTGAACGGGCGCCTGGTGATCACCCCGCTCACTGATCGCATTTATCTCACTCTCACACAGGTATTTGTATTCAAGGAGAATTTGACTAACAAGCCTTTTGAAAATACACTTCCAGGCCATCGCCTGATCGGTTCATTGCCGCTTTCTGTTGCCTTTTAGATGCTAATGCAAAGGCTAATGTGTT
>JAOEGS010021602.1:0-11751 GCA_025447755.1 Corythornis vintsioides | reverse complement strand
AGGGTGCTCTCTATCCCCTCATCCAGGTCATTGATGAATATATTGAATAATACTGGACCCAGCACTGACCCTTGGGGTCTCCACTAGTCACAGGCCTCTAACCTGGTATTCTGTGATTATGACAACTGTATGGTTATTGAATGTGAGACCTGAGCCTAAGTTACTTAAGTTTTATCATGTGGAACATACTATAGCTATTGAACTTTAAAATCCTTTTTTGACTAAACATTATTCATGACACTGTCTTCTCTTGGTGAGTTTAGCAAGAATTTTATTGTTGCCTTCCATTTTAATAAAAGACTTCCCTTTGGGTTAAGTGCACTTCTCAGAAAGCAGCAATGTTTTTCTTGGCTGTTTTAATTAAGACTTGTGTTTCTCCTGCTTGTGTTAAGGTGCTGCAAATTGGTAAATGGAAAACAAGCTTCAAAGGATATCTTGGACAAAAGAACATTTATTCTTGCTGTTCTGCTCTTGTGGAACTTTGGGTTGTTGATTGTGGATCGTATCCTTTCAAACAGTGGAATTGTTTGTGTTTTGTTGTTTGTTTGGGGTTGTTTTTTTGATAACAACCTGTTACAGCATGTGGTACACATCCATTAATATTGTTACTACTATCACAGCAAGTAACACTGCTGTTTGTGGGGTTAGTTGAATAACTTGTTTTCAATAGGTTATTATTTGGCAAAATGAAAACAGTTCCATTTTGGTCTAACTTGGCCAGAATTGGAGGGGGACCAGCCTGGCAGCAACATGCCTGTTCTGCTGGCTGCTCCTCCTCTGCCTGCACACAAAAGTATTAGTAGAGAGCATCCTTATCTATTAAAGTGCTTTGTGTTCAGGCTGTATTCCATTGGTTAATGTTACAAGAGAATTAGAAAGGGTTTTTGTTTATTTTTTTAGAGAGTATAAAAACAGCTCTGGAAAGTCTGATCATCATAAGTTGGTGTTGACACAATGTGTGTTGGTCTAGCTGAGGAGGAACAGAAGGGGAAAACAACAGGATTATTTTATAGGAAGGCCTGTTTTTACTGGTCCCAATCCTTGTTTAAATTGCTTGCTTACAGGTAGGTGCTAAGTGAGGGCTACAGTCTCCATCCATAAACCACTGTGAGGCAGATACTAACATTTAAAAATTCAGAAAGTGGGGAAATAGCCCTTTATTTTGGTTTTTATTGTGTAAATTGCATGCTACATGCTGGGGCCAGATTGTTACGCTTCATGTCATCAAGATAATGTACCAGTAGATTTGTTTCTGTGCTTAGGTGTATGGTTAAGCAATTACTTCATGTCTAGGTGGAGTGAATTTAAGGTTACTTTCTTGATTAAGTGCCATTTTAATTGTTTGTAAGTTCGAGTCTTCCCTGGAAGAAAGGCAGTAGTAAAGAAAATGTGCTTTATTCCTTCCTTGACTCAAGTTCAGATATTCACTTCCAGTACAATGGCTTTTTGTTTGGGATGATGCTTCTTTCTGTTGCCAGACTCTGTCAGGTAACCTTGAGCAGCCTTTTTCTGCTTGTTGCTGTATGTATTTTAGGTGCATTAATTGCCTTCCCTGAGCTGTTCATATGGAAGTTGTTGGGAGCAGTTTGAAGTTGAGAGGTGCTAAGGTTGATGTTTAATTATTTGTTGAGTTTGAGGGGCAGGGGGAGAACCTGAAACTCATTGTTTGCTGATGCTGTAGCTTTGCATTTCCCTGGGAGAAAGTTAAATTCTGTGTTGGAATTCAGCAATGTGCCATGGTTTGCTGCTTTCTACCTCTAAGTCACCAGTCCTTAGAAAATGTACCTCTGAAGCTGGGGGGAGATGAGGTCTATCCCAGTCTAACACTGCTGAGTGTGTAATTTGAAGTAAATACTGTATTTTTCTTTTTTATGCCTATGATAAATGTCCTGTCATCTTGGGAGTGCAACAGAGGACTGTTAAAAAGCTAGTACAAAGGGAGTACAAATAGAAGAGCTGGAGTTTTGTTCTGGTTTTCTTTCAGAAAAGATATTTAGAGGGAGCTCTTCTTTTTGCTGTTCTTCTGCATTTTAAGCACATCTACTTGTACGTGGCCCCAGCATATGGCATTTACCTGCTGAGATCCTATTGTTTCACTGCAAATAATGCAGGTAGGGTGGACTTATTCTCCCTTTTGGGGGGCTGTGTTAATTAGTGGGGCCTGGGGAACACAGAAGACACAAGTACCATCAGAATGAAACGTTCATGGGACAAAAAAAGATCTGCTTGGGGAGCAGAGTTGTTAAGATCTTTAAAGATCTTTGAAAATAATTTCTGTAAATTCATGATTCCAGGGTGTTTTTTATTAAGAAAAGGCAACATGAACAAACTGCAGGTGGCAGTTGAAGCAGTAAGAATTATTCTAGTTAAGAAATTATTAGATTGCATCTAGAAGCTATTTCAGAGTCCCCCTTTGAGTTTCTCTCCATTTCATAGTGCTAGAAAATGCATTTGGTGTAACAGAATTCACTTGTCTTGACAAAATGCAAGCTAATGGTTGAAGGGAGCAAGGGAATATATTGACATAAAAGTCTATATGCTGCTTTTCCATGGGTGCTAGCAGTTCACAGCATGGAACACTCTAACCTCTCTCTCTGCTTGCCACAGTAACCAGTTTTATCATTTGCTTCTTGTAGGTGGATCCCTGAAATGGAGAAGTTTCAGTTTGCTTCATGTAACTCTTCTGGGATTGATTGTCTGTCTTGTTTCTGCTCTTTCATTGGGTCCCTTCATAGTATTGGTAATTACCCCTTTTTCACCCTTTGCTCCCTGAAACTGTTAGAAAATGGGGTTATAAAAATGCAAACCATCTGCAGAGGTGATTGTTTGTGTGTTTGGTTTCTGCAGGGCCAGCTGCCTCAAGTCATTGCACGGCTGTTCCCTTTCAAGAGAGGCCTCTGCCATGCATATTGGGCCCCCAACTTCTGGGCTTTGTACAATGCTGTGGATAAAGCACTAACAATTTTTGGTACAGTGTTTTCATCTTGCTATTTGGTGCCTGTTTGCAGATAGAGCTCTCTGGACTTTAGCCTTCCTTCCCCATTTGAAACGCAGCTAGTAAAGGACATCTTCAGATTGCTTTATTATCATCTCAGTGTCCATGTCATCCAGTGCATGATCATTTTCCAGTGGTAGGTTAGAAATTAATCTTTCCTTTCTGTCTTCAAAAAAAGAAGCTTGACTCTGTGTACCTAGTTCAGCTACTTCATTAACATTTATCATTAAATGCCTTTTTTTTTAATGTTGTGTTTTTAGGTTTAAAGTGTAATTTGCTTGATCCCACAAAAATTCCTAAAGCCTCAATGACAGGAGGGCTGGTTCAAGAATTTCAGCACACTGTCCTCCCTTCTGTGACTCCACTGGCAACATTAATCTGTACTTTCATATCTATATTGGTAAGAACATATAATTATTATTTGAGATTTGATGCATTTTGTCCCTAGTAGGTTTTCTTTGATTAGCATGCACTTCATGTGAATTTTAATTCTAGGGAACAAGCAAATTTTCTTTAAAAACAAAACCAGTAAAAGCAATTATTAGAAATACTGTGGAATTAATGAAAGTAGGGATAAAATTAATGGCCCCTGTCAACTCTAGAACACTTAAAAGATTGTTGAAAGCACAAGTCACAGAGTGATCCAAGCCACTCTGCATGCTGAGCCAGTAGTAACCTTTTTGTGGTAAAAGTTAACTAGGATGTGAGTGGATGTACTGCTGGAACTGTTTGGGAAGCTCAGTGTTCCTAACAGCCTGAGCTACAGGTAAACATAGTGTTCTTCACATGACAAGCAAAGAATTGGAAGTTCAACAAGTAATTACCTGGGTACAGAGACTCAATCTAATGAGTATGTAGTAAGGCAGTTCTTACAACACAAATAACAGGGTGTGATCTCTGTTTACTTTTTCCCTCCTGTTACACTGATGAAAGTCCTTTAGGCTCTGCTCATACATCCAGGTAGATGTGGGCCCTCCAGTGCTGTAAGCTTGTGCCACACAAGCAGGAACTGAGCACAGCAGTGTTCATTAACATTGAAAAGAAAAAAAAATCTATTTGAACAATTGCTTGTGCTAAGGATTGCCAGACTTTTCCTTCAAGTCCTGGTTTTGTCTTTTGTTTCTAGCCCTCTGTTTTCTGTCTTTGGTTTAAACCTCGAGAGCCCAGAAGCTTTCTACAGTGCCTTGTTCTCTGTGCATTGAGCTCCTTCATGTTTGGCTGGCATGTACATGAAAAAGCAATACTGCTTCCTATCCTGCCATTAAGGTGAGTGGATTTTGTACATAGCAGTTGGTCAGACTGCACCTGCAGCCGCTTGTGGTGAGGATCACTTTGCTTCCAGGGTATTTCAGGAACTGAGCATGTTTCTAGAATGCCTTAAGCTGTAAAGTTTCAGTGCACTTCAAACAAATTCATTTCAGGCACAATCAAATGTGTCTCCCTTTGCAGTAGAATGTGCTGATGCAAGTATAGCCTATATGGGAAACTGGTGTGGTGTAAAAAAACAGAGTACCATTTGTGATATACTAACACTGGCTTATACTATACAATAGTTTGCATGGACAGGAGCTTTAAGCAGAGCTTTACTGGACATAGCTGATTCCCATATCAGCTCTGTGGGGCACAGCAAAGCTTTGTACTAACTTAGAGATGATCAGAAGAGGAGGAGGCTGTGGTGTCAGATGAATAAGCAGTCCTTTTTTGGAGGCTGACACAGCCACTGCATACACTTGCTTGTGTCTCTTTGAATGCTGACTTGTATTAAGATACACAGTAGGACAAAAAAATCAGTGTGTTTGGATTCAGACTCCTGATTGTTCTCAGGATAATGAAAAAGAAAATCCAAACTAAACAAACCCCATGCTCACAAAAAAAGGTGTTCAGCCCTTTAGGCTGCATGTGGACACACAGCTCCTAAAAAGACATTTGGCTTCCCCTTGAAGGCTCCTTTTCTTAGTGGCAGCTCGGGGCAGGCTTGGTAAAACAATTCACTCATGTGACATGGTGGAAGAAAGCAGGCTGCTGCCTTGGGGCCTTTTGTTTCCCCCACTGTTGCTGTTGCATTTGGTGCTGTACATTCATTGCACCTGGAAAGTCCAAGACCTGTTTGTTGAATGTCTTGTGGCTTTGCCTTTTGAGAAGCAATTAACTGGCTTGAAGCATTTGGTACTGTTGCCACACTCGTAGATGGTTTGGGTTGGAAGAGACCCAATAATCTATTTCCAACCCTTCTACCATGGAAAGGTTACCAAGCTCTTTTTTTCTCAGAATAGTTAAGTTTTAAAATCTACTCTGGCAGGGAGAAATGTAAACTCATTGTAGGCTTTCAGCTGCCAGGTAGCTCAAGCTCTGATGAGCTCTGTGCTTCATGTTTAAAACATTGTTGTTTCAGGAGCCAACTGAGGAAAGGGATCTTCTGCACTGTGCTTGACAAGAACAGCTTCTACCAAAAGGGCTCTGCCTGTTTAGGTAGAAGTGAGGCTACAGTTCATGAGCTGCCTGACCAGTATTGTCCCAAACTGCATTTTCCTTGTGCAGAAGTTTAATGATGCTTAAACTCTTGAAATGGGAGTTGTGGGAGAGAATTAACACTGGAAAATAAACAAAAGGAATGAGGAAAAAGTAGGGATGATAATCTTGGCAGTCAGCTGGCAAAGGAAAAAGGAGTGTTTGTAGAAAAATTCAAGCTTTTCTGGTATTTTTGTTCAGTGGGGGTGTGGTTTTCTGGGGGAAGGTTTCCTGGCTGATTTTTAGAAGCAGGAGACTTCATCACAGGTCCAGTGCTTGGAGGGACTGGGCTACTATGAAGCTGTTCTACAGCCTCTAGTGCAGTGTAGTGTGTTCTGCTGAAATTGTTTCTTCACTAAAAGACAAAAGCTTAACATGTTTTTTGTTTTTAGCTTGTTGTCTGTTCAGAGAGCAAAGGATGCTGGCATCTACTTGATGCTGACAACCACGGGGCACTTCTCACTTTTCCCACTGTTGTTTACACCACCAGGTATTTTCTTTGTGTTTTCATGTTACTGCTTTGGGGTTGGTTTTTGGTTTGTTGTGTCTTTGTTTTGGGTTTGGGATTTTTTTGTGTGTGTGGTGTTTTTTCAGTGTGGGAGGGTTTTCTTGTTTGTATTTTTGTGTGGTGGTGTGAGTTTTGGGGTGCTTGTTTTGATTTTATTTTAATTTTTTTTTTTTCCCAGTGATGATGTGTAATCAATGGGGGTTGGATTATTTTGTGTAGTAAGTTGAAAGTTGCAGGGTGCTATGTCAGCCTGTTTCCATAAATGCAAACTCTTCAACTAGGGAAACATTGGTTTAAAAAGCTGTGGAAGAACCACAGGCTTTAAGTTGAATTAGGGATGGGAAACTGTCATAGTCAGTATTTGTCATCCCTTGTTCCAGAAACTTCCCTGTTTAACATAAGCATGTGAAGCAAAAATGATGTAGAGAATTTGAAATCACAACCCTGTCAGGCTGTTTTCCAGCTGATTTCCATCTGACTGCTTCTTCATGCTGTCAGTAGTGCTTGCACTAAAAAAAATCATGGAACAACATCAGTTTAATCAGCACGTGCAGGGACAGATTTGTCTTTGTTATCAAAAGCTGTTCTTTACTCCTGCCCCTCCCCTTTCAATGAAGGCTCTGTTTGCTTCACTTGCATGCCAGGCCATCATAGCTACAGTACCACTCCAGCCCTGTGTTGCTGACAGCCTTCTGGGAGGGTTCAAACACAGACTCTCACTTTTGGTCTGATAATGCTGCTTATTTGCAGTAGTGAACCTGCTGCCTTGAAAAATGAAACACTTTGTCTTCTCTGTTATTTAATTTTTGTCTTGTGGGCAACCCAGAGCTAGATAGAGCTCAAATCAGTGTTGCATTGATTGGACTGTCATATTTCTCTTCAAGCTTCCCAGTTATTTCTGGTTTCTCTTGAACAGGACAATCCTACTTGCAGTGCTATCATATTGTAATGATAATTAGTGTGTTGAGTATGTTTATAGATCACTGAAGTAAGTGTATTTCAAATGTTTGGCATTTGCTTTAGTAAATATCTGTGTTTATTTTTAGGTGTCCTAAGCTGTAAGACATTTAGTTTTCTTTGGGGAAAATAACTGAGTTGGACAATGCAAGTGTGACCAGTAGGATTTTAAAATACTGCAATTTATATGGAAAAGGTTTTTATGATTAATTTTTAAAGTATGTTATGTTCCTTGTATTTCAGAACTTCCAATTAAAATCCTGCTTATGCTGCTGTTTACTGTTTATAGCTTCTCTTCATTGAAATCTTTATTCAGGTAATGAAAAACTTGTTCCCAATGCCAAGAACAAATCCATTTCTTCTGTCACTGGGATCAGTGTTGTCATAAGGGCAAACAGGGCAGAAAGCTGGTGCTGAAGTATCAAATTGAAAGGTTACGAGTCAAAAAATGCTGCTACCACTCCTCCCCAGAAAGACAGCACTTACCCTTATAGTGCCTCTAGTTTCCACTTGCCATTTCACAAGCTTTTCACAGTAAAATGGAGCTGTAATGAAGGATGTTGGAAATGTTATAAACCTGTATGCACTGCTTCAGACACCTGATTTTTTTAGGTGACCCTCTTTCAACAAGACTGCTTTCCCCCCTTAGTATACCAGAATTCAACCATTCTGACTCAGCAGCTAGACACATTCTGTCTAAAATCTTTGTAGATTTGTTTCTGTCTAGAGATGGAGCTTTTGCATGTTTCTTGTTCCTAACTCTCCAAATCAAACAAATTCCTTCCAGAAGGACATGAATTCCCCTTTAAAGTATCTGCAGGCAAGACCTTACCACCCAGTGTCCTTTGCAAGGAGAGATTGGCTTGTAGTACATCCTGGAGAAAACATAGGGGAAGGGATCAGAGGTGAAGAAAAATCTGGTATTTCCAGTCAGAACAGCTTGGTGGAACTAGGGTAGGTAAGAAGGTCTCTGTTCAGTGCTTTATTGGAATGATGTGAGGTGAAACAGAGCACCTGCTAAGATTTGCACTTGGATTCCATAGCATCTTGGGATTTGGTGTAAAAGCCAAGAGTGAGGAAGTTTGCTGTACTGTCATCACACTTGTTGGGTTTTTTTCCTACTGAAACTTCTTAATTTGTTATTTAAAGCCTTATTGTGAACCTAATGGGGAATATTCTTCACACTGGTCACCAGCAATAGCTGAAAAGCAGAGTAGTTATTTTTAGTTAACATTATGCATTTTAACACTTAATTTTTTTCCTAATTCTTCCTGCAGGAGAGAGAAGCCCCTTCTCAACTGGCTTGAAACAATCTATCTTGTCCTTCTAGTGCCTTTGGAAATCTTCTGTGAAATCATATTTCCTCTGACCTCCTGGAAGCAGCACTTTCCCTTTGTCCCCCTGCTGTTGACCTCTGTATACTGTGCTCTGGGTATCACCTACTCTTGGCTGAAACTCTACATCTCTGTCTTGACTGAGAAAATGTCTATTAGACAAAGGGCTGAGTGAAGCCAGTGTTGAGACCAGTTCCCAGTTACCCCTGGGAAGGGATTACCAGGCACAGTGAGAGATTTACAGCTCCTGACAGGACACAGTATTTGTGTAGCATCACCACGAGGGGAGGTTTCTTCCCAGTGTTTCTCTACTGCCCAACAAGGATACCTCTGACCAGAAGCACTCAATGCAGCAGTGTGGGGCACGGCGAGATGCTGCTTGCTGGGGACAAACTGTGACAGCAAGGTCCAGACTTCTGTCCCGAGGAGAACCTGCCCCACTAGCCCTTGACTGTTTGTATTTCAATAAAAGTAACTGTGTCAGATTACCAAGGCTCATGGCTGTGTAGAAGAGAGCCTTGTACCTGCTTACTGTGGAATATATAAATTAAAAACTTGATACTTTTTTGTTCAAAGATTTCTCCTGTGTTTTTGCTTCAGCTCCTGCCTCAGTCCTACTTTTTGAGATTTTTTTTTTTTTGGGATGTGAACATAAATATCTGGAAGCTTACTCTGGGATGCTTTGCAAAGCTCTTGAATACCCAATTCTCAAGCTTTAAATCGGTGCCTCTTTATGCCTGTTTGTTTCTCTGAGCTCTTTGTTTCATAGATTCCTTGCAAAAATATTTTTAAATTCTTATAGCTTTTATGTAGACCAGATTACCACATGAAGGTAGCTTCTGAAGCAAGATATTTTTTTAAACACATATCAGATAACGTGGCTGGATATTGAACTTTTAATTCATGTAATAAAAGGCCATGTATCCACAGTTCATCGATGACCACTGAGGAAGAGGTATATTATGTTCTGCATCTGCAGAATCACCCTTAGGACAGATACCTACAGCTTGGTGCACTTCATTGTACTTTTTTTAAACACTACATAACTGTCTCCAAAAAGATTTTGCTCTAGAAATTGGGGTCTGGTTTGCAGCCCAGTGCTGACATGTGAACCCAGGAGGGGGAAAAAAGGATGGTTTATGCTTTTTTTCCAGCTCTTCTTGAACTTTCTTCTATGTTAAGAGCATGGGCCCCTTCAGCCTGGGGGATGGTTCTGCTGTTTATGTTCATTGAATACTTTGGATGTTAAACGGGATGGGCAGTAGAATAGTTGCCGTGGCCATTCATGTAACCAAGTAGAGTGTACATTTAAAATTTTCACAGCCAGTGAGCTTATATTTTCACTCCCATTTTCATTATTTCCTCATGGTTTCTGCTTTACTCTGTTAACTGTTTTTCCCATGCTTTTTTCTAGCTGCTGTGACTGCTGACAGTACCTTAGTTCTACTTCCACTTATATTCTACTTTCAGTCTAAGCCTGGAAGCTCTGGGCAGGGTAAGGCATCTGCAGTGCTCATCTGTAGGTGCCATCCTGTATAGGGGAATTATAACATCCTCCCACAAAAGCTATCCTGGCTCTTCAAAGGGATCTGGACAGACTGGATCGATGTCCTAAGGCCAAGGGGATGAAGGTCAACAAGGTCAAGGGCTGGATCCTGGTCACAACCAACCCCTGAAATGATAGAGGCTTGGAGCAGAGTGGGTGGAAACCACCTGGTGGAAAAGGACCTGGGGATGTTGGTCCACAGGCAGCTGAAGACGAGCCAGTGTGTGCCCACGTGGCCAAGAAGGCCAATGGCATCCTAGTTTGGATCAGCACTAGTGGGGCCAGCAGGACTAGAGCAGGGATCATCCTCCTCTACTGGGCACTGGGGAGACTGCAGCTCAAATACTGGGTTCAGTTTTGGGTCCCTCACTCTATTGGGCACTGAGGGGCTGGAGTGTGTCCGGAGAAAGCTGGGGAAGGGCATAGAGCACAAGTCTGTGGATGAACAGCTGAGGGACCTGGGGTTGTTTAATCTGGAAGAAACAAGACTCAGGGGAGACCTTCTCACTCTCAACAAATTCCTGAAAGGATGTTGAAACCAGGTGGAGGTCAGTCTCTTTTCAAGCAGTAAGTGCTAGACAAGAGGAGACAGCCTCAAGCTGTGCCAGGGGAGGTTTAGGTTGGACAAGAGGAATGATTTCTTGCCTACAAATGGTGTGAAGGGCTGTCCCAGGCTGCCCAGGGCACTATTGGAATCCCCATCCCTGGAGGTATTTAAAAGCTGTGCAGATGGTGCTGAGGGACATGGTTTCATGGTGACCTGGCAATGCTGGGTTAACAGTTCCACTTGATGGTCTGAAATTGTTCCAACCAAAACGATTCTGTGATTCCCCAGCAGCGACTTTTCAAGTCAAGACAAAATCCTCCCAGGACTCCTACCTCGGCTTTGGCACCTCCTGCTAGGGAGCAGTGACAGCCCAACCTCCTCTTATGCAGAGAAAAGTGAAATAAGTGAAATAATAATAATAGTTTCTTAGGAAAAAGGCTGGGAATTCTTTAGGACCCATGATGAGCTCAAATGAAGGTTTTTGATAGTTATGTCAATCCTCGTCCTGTTGCAACTGGTTTGATGTGATTTTATAGTCTTTAAAAAAAGAAAAATACTAGCACCAAGGTAGGTCTCAGTCTGTAATTTGTCGGCAGGAAGAGCTCTTAAAAGGACTCCGTTTTGATTTTCGGGTTTAATTAAACCCCTAATGGACTGACAGCCTGTCTGTCCCTACCACTGTCTGGGCAGCAGGGCCTAGCCTTCACCCAAAGGTCTCCGGACTGCGGGAACCCCTCGATCCCTACTAAAGCCGACCGGGGGAGCTGGATTTGTAGGCCGGGGTGTGGGGTTTGTTGGTTGGTTCTTGTGTTTTGATATTTTTTACTGAGATAAGCGGTTAAAGGCGGAGAACAGCAGCGGAACCCGAGAGCGCGGCGGCGAGTGAGTCGGAGGCGGCGCTCTGCGGGACCGCTCCGCCGCCCGGTCACCTTCGGCGGCCTGCTCGGTGGCCCGCCAGCCATGGTGTTCCTCCCGGACGAGTCGCGGTCGCTGCCGCCGCCCAACATCGTCAACAGGGCCTCGGCCTGGCTGGGTCTGACCGGATGGATTGCAGCGTTGCTGGATAACGGCTTCAACCATCGTCCCATCATCCGAGCCGGTGAGGTGTGGGGGGGTAGAGGAGCGGGGGAAAGGAGGTGAGGGGCCGGAGGGAGAGGGATCACTGAGGTGAGAGGCTGGAGAAGTAGGCAAGTGGGATTTGGGGTGACTGGAGGCTGTAGAGGTGGGGAGGCGACTGATAAAGGTTTGGGGAGGTTAGAGGGGCCTGCAGGAGGAGGTCAAAGTGATTTTGAGTTCTGCACTTGACCACTTTCTGACCAAGTATTTCATTGAACTCCCACACAGGTCTCATAATTG
>JAOEGS010021601.1:23396-35600 GCA_025447755.1 Corythornis vintsioides | reverse complement strand
CCCCTGCTGCCCCCCCCGCCCCCGGGCCCCTCCCCGGGGCCGCCGCGGCGCTGCTTGCCTGGCGTCAGGCTGCCTTGGGGTGAAGCCCGCGGGCGCCGGTTGTCCGCGGCCCCTGTGAGGGAGACACCCCCCCCCCCCCACGCTCCCCCCACCAACCGACCGGCCCGGTGCCCCCTTCCACCGTCAGGGCCGGCCCGGTGCCCCCTTCCACCGTCAGGGCGGGCCCAGTGCCGAGCTTCCCATGGTGGGTAATTGCCCTGCAGTCCCCGGGCCTACAGCCCGGTGAGAGGGGGGCGGGCGGTGGTGAATGGGCTGTGTCCCAGGCGAGCTGACGGCGAAGCCGTCACCCGTCGGGGTTCGATGTGGCAATAACTGCCTCGGGGGGCCGCCTCTGAAGCGTGGGGCGGCCTCACCGTGCCTTTGGTGTTGCTGGTGAAAGCAAAACGTGCCTCTTGATTACTGTCCAAAATTAAGTCGAAAACAAAACAGGAAGGCGTGTGCACAGGAAAATAACGAGGCTTTTCATGCAGATGAGTTGCAAAAAGCTTTGCATAGCCTCCCAAGATAGGTGGCTAATGTCAAAAAATGACATCAATTGCTATGAAGTAAAGGACAACACGGTGATGTTGAACGGATGTATTTACATATGTAATATCTGTAGCAGCCATGACCCTGGTAGGGTATGCAAAGAAGCAGCTTCCAGAAAAAAGAAGACCACGGTTTGTGCTGTGCTTTGGTTTGAAACACACAGTATTCAAACTTGAGGACTTTCTCCTGTAGACACTTGACCTGGTTTTACACCTATGATGTAAGAACAGGGACTGTGGTGTGATGTTATAAGAAAAAAAAAAGGAATCAACGAGTATGACAGGTTGATTCTCTGCAGCTTTCTGTTGAGATCACTGTTTTACTGGGGTTTGTTCTGTTCTTTCTTCCCAGAGAGTTCAGTATAAGCAGTTTCATACAAACAGGCTCCCGTTAACCAGAACAATGTTTGCAGATTTGGACTATGATGTTGAGGAAGATAAGATGTGAGTATTTTATTTGTATTTTCCTGGATTTTGGCTAACAAAAGAAGTAGCCTTTGCAGCCAGGACCTAATGATCGATAAACTTACCTGCTCCTGACACAGTGTGCTGAAGAGACAGACTTGCTGTTCAGTCCTGATTTCTTGCTCCCTCTGGGGACTGGGGATGAGGTATTGCTGTGCTGGTGAGCAAAGACGAGCACTTTCTGTTACTCTGCAGCAGCTACTCTGCATTAATGATTGCAAAGCAATGCTGACACATCTGTTGTGAATTAGTGACCTTATCAAGAGAAAAATATGTATAATAAAGGAAAGATAATAAGTCTCAAGAAGAGAAGTTCTGGACTCCTTATAGGCTGTAAGGAGCAGAACACTCGCATTTCCTGAGCCAGTAAAAGGTTTGATTAACAATTAATTTAACATGGAGCACTTGTCTTGCATTTCCTTTAGGCTGTGCAAGCATTCCTTTGTTCCAGCACTAAAAGCAGATGAAACGCTCTCTTAAAACGTGATGATGTTTCCTCAGTGCCTAGCGATGGATGAGGGTGTCTCTCCAACCTCTAGTCTGTGCCTGCAGTCACAAGGATAGCCCAGAAGGTCCTTCTGCTGGATAGACTCTCTGGTGGAGAGAATGTTATGAATTCAAATGTGCAGTACCTATTAATGGTTTCAGTTTGTATTGACTCGGGTACCAGGGTGGTTCCAGATGGGTGCACCCACCACTGCCTACTGTCTTCAGTTAGTCATTCCCCCTTTCTTTTTTCAGGGGGATTCCCACAGTTCCTGGGACAGTGACCCTGAAAAAGGACTCTCAGAACCTGATTGGGATCAGCATTGGGGGAGGAGCACAGTACTGCCCCTGTCTATACATTGTCCAGGTGAGCACTCAGGGAAAAAGAAAAAAACATCTTTGTCAACGAGCGTTGAACGCCTGAGAGGCAGAAAGCATGGAGAGTCCTATGCACTTGTTCTTCTCAAAGTAGGAGACATTGTCTCACTTTCCAGTGAATAAGATTTCCTACCCTGGTGCCTAATAGGTGTGGTACAATTAAATGTTTTATGTTTTTAAATGCTATTATGTGCCTGAGGATGTACATCCTGGAGACAAGAACTTCCCAAGAGAACAAAATGATCAGCCCACTTCTTAGTTAGGAAAGGGGAAAAACTGTGGCACCATCAACAAAGGAGTTAAATTGGAAGCATGCTGTCCTGGTATAGGGCCAGGGCAACCCCCAGATCGATAAGAGATGCTCTCTTTTAACCCCCCTCCCTCCCCCATGGGGAAGAGAAAAGGAATAAGGGAGAGAGACTTAGCAATTAGAAAAGGAAACCAGAACAGCTTTAATGAAAATGAAAATAATAATAATAATGGAATATATACATATCTGTACAAACCAGTACCAAACCAAACCCCCCTGATGGCAATTACATCACTGTCACTGGTGCTGTGGAGTTGGCACAGGGAGAGTCACAGACTGGGCCCTGCAGCAGATGGGAGCTGTGTTCAGGAGCTGTGTTCTGGTACCGTGTTCAGGAACACACAGATCAGGATTGAAGGCAGTATGGACAGAGTCCTCCTTGGTGCTCTGAGGGGAAGAACCCCTCAAGAGAGGAAGAACGCCAACAAACAGCCCCTTGAGCTGAGAGCCTAGTCGGGCCTAGCCGAGAGCTTAGCCTAGCTTAGCCATTTAGCTTGAATCCTGACCCTCTGGATCCCAGAACTTTATATACTGGATATGACATCTATGGGCTGGAATACCTCGTTGGTCAGTTTGGGGTCACCTCTCCTGTCTACTCCTCCCTACAGGTGCAGCCTTTCACTTTCTGCACCACTTGGTGTGATACCCAAGTTCCAGCAGTGGCCTCGGTCCAATCCTTGGTAGTAACTCTAACATGAGGTGTTATCACTGCCAGAAGCAGACACTATTTGCAAAACATGTTCCTAACTTCAGAAAGTGCAGTTAGTTAGAAAACCTGAGCTGAAAAGTAAAATCACTGAACAGAATTTTGTTGGGTTCTCACTCAATCCAGGACACATGCAGTTGTCTCTGTAGTATTATCCAGCCCTGCATTCACCTTTGGTTCCTTTTGATTTCAGACTACCTGTGCTTTTTCTCCTCTCTGCCAGGTATTTGATAACACTCCCGCAGCCTTAGATGGCACCGTAGCTGCTGGGGATGAAATCACAGGAGTGAATGGGAAGTCTGTCAAAGGGAAGACCAAGGTGGAGGTGGCCAAGATGATACAGATGGTAAAGGTGAGAGGTAGGAGGGGTGCCACTGGAACTTCTGGGTTGTTGTTTACAAAACTGTATTGTCCACTGGTAAAAGAAGGCACTGCTGCCTGCTCCCAGCACAGCAGTTTTGGATTTGCTCTTTCCACAGGGAGAAGTGACGATACACTACAACAAGCTTCAAGCTGACCCAAAGCAGGGCAAGTCTTTGGATATTGGTAAGACTGATATTTCCCTAGAGTGTTAAAATGACATGGAAGGGTGAAAGATTGATCCCAGCTAAAACCAAAGGAAAATTCTGGTTCCATTCTTCCTCTTAACAGAGTCTGTTTTCAAATGGATACTGTCAAAGAGAATAACAGGTTAAAAAAAAAATCCATCCCTGACTTCTTGAAATAGTCTTGAAAGTTAAAGTGAGGCTTGACTGTCATTGCAGAAGACTTGGTTTTCTGTTCTGTGTTTAGCATGGATGATGCAACTACTACATCATAATTTTATTTAATACCTAGAAGTTATGCTGACCTACTGAAATTTTCAGCTGTACACAGAAGTATATTTACCAAAAAAACCTGTTTGCAGTTTCTCACCTTAGAGAACAGTAATGAAATACCTGTCTACAGTGAGTTTTGTTGTACAACCATAAACTGAGAAGGGCTTTATTTCTGTAACAAAGCATGTGCTTTGAACTAAGCCTAAAAAAAAGAATCTTTTTGCCTTCATTTATTTTCATGGTGTTAGAGGTACTAACGAATTGACAGGGGCTCAGGAAAATCATGAGTGAGTTGTCTTTCTGGGGAAGCAGAAATGTGGTGAGAATACAGTATTTTCCAGAGATGCTGAACACTGTGGCTCCAGCTGAGTTCTTGGGAGCTGCAGGCACTTGACACCCTTGCAAGTTTGCCTCTAAATGAATGTAGCTGAGTCACCTGATTGCAGAGGGCCTACTGTCCCTAGTAATTTATAGGGTCTGACCACCACAGACAGAAATTAATTCCAGCAAGGGTACACAAAAGGGATTAACTAAGATTCAAAAAATAAAAATTAGTAAAGGGATAACTTGGAGTATGAAATCCCTTTTTGTCTTGCCTTCAGACTCATCTCCTGACTTCAGTTGAAGTAATACAGCAAGTAGCATAAGCAACGTTTAGGTGCTAATATCCTGATAGGTAGCTTATAGCAAAATGATTGATTAGAATAGTGTTTCAAAAGACATGCTGGAGTTCTATGGATTGAAGTATTTAGGCTGTGAGAGCAGAACAGAGGCAGGATAGAAGATGTGCTACACACGGCTGGAGAAAACATCTGTTTCTATGGTATTATTTTTCTGCTTATGACCTCAATAGTGAGTCCAGTTCAGTTTAGACATTGCCTGAAAAACCAGCGAAGTTTGCTCAAGAATTTTTCATGCCCATAGAAATGACCCTGATCCTGGTTTGCAACTCTCTTGGTCTTTAGTATTGAAGAAGGTAAAGCATCGACTGGTGGAGAACATGAGCTCAGGGACAGCAGATGCCTTGGGGTTAAGCCGAGCCATACTTTGCAATGGTAAGTATTGCCCAGGAGAACATTTTCTTACCTCCTTGTGCTTGCCTAATTTTGATTGTTACTTGCCTGTTCTACAGTATTCCTTCATCATTTTTTCCCTCATAATTTTTTCCTTCTGCTCTTCCTCACTGCTTTGATTGCCTCTGCCCTTCATGAGTGATGTGTCCTGACATTATGGTCATTTAAATGTTAGCTAAGATCAAATTCAAGTGGGGACCCACTTAACCAATAGGTGATGAACCCACATCGTAAATTAAGTTTGCAGTTGTTATAAAAGCTTCCCATGTTGGACAAGGGGACAGGCATTAAGAGGCAAGGGAAATTTGAACCAAAGATATGAAACTGATGTTTTTGCACTTAGGTCTTAACCATGTCCTGAATTTGACTGTTGTAATTCTGCGTTCTCATTCTTGTTTCCATTTAGATGGACTAGTGAAGAGACTGGAGGAGCTGGAGAGGACTGCAGAGTTATATAAAGGTAAACTGTGCCTTACAGCAGACACCGAATGGAAGGGAAGGATCTTTCTATTATAATTCAGTAAAATGACTTAAATGTTTTTTCTGTATTCCATTCCAGGCTTGACAGAGCACACCAAGAGTCTTCTCAGAGCTTTCTTTGAGCTATCCCAGACACACAGAGGTAACGTCTGAGTGAAGGGAGCACAAATCTTTGACCTCTAGTTTCAGGAGTTTTAGTCAGTAGTTAGATGTGCAGTTACCCAAAGAAAACTGAAGTGCTGGGAAGAGCTGTCCTCCTGGCATTAGTGGTGGTGGTGGTGCAAACAGGGGCCCTGTCTTTCTGGTCTCCAGGGAACACGTAGCATCATTTCCTGGCTGCATGCAAGGTTATGGGAAGGAACTGTGGTACTGGAGGCAAGGGTCTTCTCCATCTCTTTGTATTTGTTACCCTCACCCAGCATTTGGTGACGTTTTCTCTGTAATTGGTGTCCGGGAGCCACAGCCAGCTGCCAGTGAAGCCTTTGTGAAGTTTGCCGATGCCCACCGCAGCATCGAGAAGTTTGGGATTTACCTCCTGAAAACAATTAAGCCGGTAAAGAATTTCACCCTAGGAGTTAAGGGTCTGGAGAGGAGGGTTATCTAGAAAGGTTGTTTTTGAAGGTGTCATCTTAAAGATCGTTCATTGTGGGAAGAATTTCTTTGTCTTATTTCCTTCAGAGAACTTCTTTCATGAAGAACCTAAGATGTAATAAATAGATCTGTCTTGTTCCTTTGCCTTAAGTATGGCCTTGGAATTAGTATATTCCTCCCTTTTACCTTTCAAGGTGAGGGGGTAGTTTGATCAGTGTATTCCCTAGAGCACTTTCACTGCTATTGGTACCTGTAATTAAAAGATGTCGCTACATTTAAAAGAGTTTATATAAGCAGTCTGGGAACAACTTAAGGATTTCAATCAATGTATTTGTGTGAGAGTCTCCAGGGGATCTATAGACTTTGCTTAGCTGACAGGAATAGATGTTTATTTGGGTTCTACTTTCAGTTCCACGTTGGATGGATAGTGTTGGGTAGCAGGCCTCTGAACCAGGGAGAGTGGTTTCTAGGACCAATTGAAAATTAAACAAGATGAATTGAAAGAAAATTATTTCTGAGTAGAAGGGAGGCCTTTATTTCTAGCATTTCTGAGCCAAGATCAAATGTTTTCTTTCAACTCTAGTTGATGGCCTAGTTAGAAAAAGAGTTAATTCAAGGCAGTCTTATGACTTGTACTGGTTAAAAGGTTGCACTTGATGAAGCGTGGTTGTGCTTTTTGGTCTTACATTCAGTAATGGGATGTTTCCTTTGCAGATGCTTACTGACTTGAATACATATCTGAATAAAGCCATTCCTGACACAAGGCTGACTATCAAGAAATACCTGGATGTCAAGTTTGAATATTTGGTGAGTTGCCTGCCTTTTTTGCCTTTGTTGTTGTTGTTGTTTTTAGTGCTGGTTGAAATTAAGTTTCATTAAATCATAGCTCCAGAGTCACATGTAGCCTGTCCAATCACACATCTGTCTTTCCACAGTCCATGCAAGAACACATTACCTTTAACAGTTCTTTGTTTATTGCTGTATTGCTCAGATTGAGACAGTTACTTTTGACCTAATAGTTCTCACTGGTAAGAAAGATCTCCCAAAATATGGATTACTTATTTTCTACATGACCAAATTAACTTCCTTCTTTATTTGTAAAAAGTTCCTATGGAACTTAAACTCTTGAACTCCTCTAAATCACTCTCCAGTCTGTATTTTCCAGGTAGTTTTGGATACTTTTTTTTTTTTTTTAGCCAAATTAAACATCTCTCAGATCGTATTTGCTTTCATTTAGACCATGCCTTTCTTTTTTTCCTCCTCCATTCCACTCATCTGTTGTTTTCTACAACCAAAAAGGGTAGGGTTGTGATGTGAATCTGTTCCATAACTGTAGGAATCTAGTCCTCCTTTTACCAGTTGAGAGAAGTATTTGGAGATGCAGCCCTAAGGCAAGTGAATATGGCAGCATCTCTTCCAACATCAATCCTCCCCAGTCTATCTTGCCACACCCCCACCTTTATGTATTCCCTCCTCATACTTTTCTAGTACTGTGTTTTGATTAATATGTTTTAAATGAATGCAGGATTATTTTTCTCTTACTTAGGTTATACTTCTCTTTATAATAAGTATAATAGTATAATAATTCTCTTTGGAGAAGTATAATAGCAGATACTTTAGTATTTGCTCCTGTAATATAAATAAGTGCCTTTTCTCTCCCCCACCATTTTCTCTCCCCATCTTTCTCTAGATTTATTATTAGATTTTTCTCTCCCCCACCATTTTCTCTCCCCATCTTTCTCTAGATATTAAACATCTAGGGATGTTTAATACACTCTGATCTCTCTCTGCTTTCCCCCGTGTTCTTAACTGCAGGCTGCAGCATTGAAGGAAGGTTTAAAATTGTACAACCCTGTGTCTGTGAGTGATGGCAAAATTGCTTCTAATTCTTAATATTTTCTTCTCATTTTGCCTTTTTAATTTTTTTTTTTATTTTAAAACCTGCAAAGTCTTACTGCCTGAAAGTCAAAGAGATGGATGATGAAGAGTACAGCTGCATAGTGAGTACCAGTACTGTGGCAATTGTAATTGCATACCGTGTTTCTGCAGCTTCCCTGTGCAAAAAGTGGTTCTGTGTCTGTGTGCACCCAAACTGGTGGATACATCCTACAGATTACACATATTTGTATTACCACATAAGGAATTAGAGATCCTTAAATGCTACATAGGAAACACTGCCAATAACTGTCATGAATCACTGGTGCTGTGGAGTAGTAGAGGCACCAGACAGCTCCTCTGCAGCTTGTTTGCTCGGTGGCTGCGTGTCTCAGTGTTTAAGCAATATTAGCTTGTGTAAGGAGGATTAAGGTGTTATCTTCACAGATTCCATTTGTGTATAGTGTACAGCTTATCATTAATTCTGGACTGGTTTCTGAGAAATGGAGGCTTAGCTTCTCTAGCAAAGCACATGTGAAAGCTGCGTTTGTAGTTCAGGAAAATTGATTAAAGGATCTCTCTTAACAGTAGAGGATTTTGGTAAAAATAAGTAATTTAAAATCAGAAGACTTAAAAAATAAAACCCTGGCAGCATTCTCCAGTAACAGTTTGCTGTCTGGTTCAGAGTTTTACAACTAATACTTAACTGCTCTGTTTAAGATAGTTAAAGGTGTCCCCTGCATGCCCAGTTTCCCTGCATGCAAGTAAGATCTTGCTTTATCCGAAGTACTGATTTCACAGCAGGGATTTGAATTTTTGAAATGCCCAATTTTTAGTGCCAGGAAGGAATAAACTTTCCTAATGCAATGTTTAATGAAATCCTTCCTGCTAAATAGGAAGGAAAGAATCCCAGTGTTACCCAGCAGAGTAACATCTTTGGGTTCTGGCGCATGCACCTGAGCCAAGTCACTGCCAAGCCACAGTCTGTAACCCAGGTTCTTATATACATTATGTTTACAGGTGCAAGAGGAGGGTGCTGTTTTGTCAACAGACCTCATGCCCTTCTCTAAAAACTATTTTGCAGGACAATGTCCAGAAAAAAGTTCATCCCTGCTTTCCAGTGTCATGTCTGGATGGTTGTAGGTACCACAGGGTTCCCCGTGTAAACATGTCATACAGTGTAGGGTGAAGCTTTCTGAGAGAGGCAGAATTTTCTGTGTGATTGACATAAATTAATAGATCTCTCAGACTCTAGACTTTTTTGTTCATAGTGCCTGACTCCATAGTTCAGATTAGAAGCTGTTCCACTTCTCCGTGCTTGGTAGAAAGGTGCCTGTTCTTTTGTCTGCTTAGTAGCGATGCTTTTCTTCACCATGTTAGGCATGTGTTTGGCCTTCAGCATGGCCCCATTGACTGGCAGCTGTTGATGTATCTCAGCATTCCTCATGTTTCATGCTTCCCGGCTGTGGCCCTGGTGAGCCTGAGCGGGCTGTAATAACCCAAGGCCGCTGGGAGTCCTCAGCAGAGGGCAGACTGTGCACGAGAGTCCCTGAACCGCGCCGTGTTCCTGGCAGGCGCTGGGTGAACCCCTCTACCGGGTCAGCACCGGGAACTACGAATACCGCCTTGTGCTGCGGTGCCGGCAGGAGGCTCGAGCGCGCTTCGCCAAGATGAGAAAGGACGTGCTGGAGAAAATAGAGCTCCTGGATCAGAAACACGGTGAGTACTGCTGCTGTGTCCAGCCCTGAAGGGGCGAGGCAGGCCTGGTTTTAGCCTTCACACTCCTCCCTTGTCTCAGCTCAGAAGTCTTTGCTGAAGAACCCTGCTGTGGCTGGGCCCGAGACAGCCACTCAGAGGCCAAAAGGCATTGATGCACAGGAGACTGTCTCTAATGCTGGCGAAGGAGTTTGATCTGAGCCTTCCTTCACACGCTGTTCGGGAAGGGAGTTTTCACCTGATGTGTTCCCAACTTGTCTCCACTACAGTGCAAGATATCGTGTTCCAGCTCCAGCGTTTTGTCTCCACCATGTCCAAGTACTACGACGACTGCTATGCCGTGCTCCGGGATGCAGATGTCTTTCCCATTGAGGTGGACCTTGCTCGCACTACTCTTAACTATGGGCAGAAGGACGTGTACCTAGATGGGGCAGAAGAAGAAGAAGGAGGAAGAGAGGGTAGCAGGAAGGAGGAAGCAGATGGTGAAAAGCTCATTGATGATGCCTGAGCAAGCCGGCGTGGCCAGAGGAGAGACTTCACAGACTGTTACAAAAACATGTATTCCATGTGGCCATTCATCCTCCATGACTTCTGTCTGTGTGCAGCCTGGGATTCCTCTTTGCTTTGGATGAGAGTGGCTGGTTGGATTGGGACCAACTTTGCTTTCCTCTCTCTTCCCTTGCTTGTTTGCCTGGATATTCCTTTTTCCCCCAGAGACTTCTGCTGCCTTACTTGGGTACTGTGGCATGGAGAAGGAAGATCCACCACCACACCACCCCGTGATTCTGTGTGCAGACAGGACACTGCTGAGCACATGGGATGCATCACTCCCCTCTGGCACATGGAAACCAGTTCTACATCTAGAAATGGTTATGAATGTTGAGAACATCTCCTTTTGTCCTCCTCTTGTGTTAGGGGAAAACGTTAGCACCAGCACCCACTGCACACTAAATTATAGAATCAAATAATAGAATAGTTTCATCTGGAAGAGACCCTCAAGATCATCAAGTCCAACCTTATTCTCGGCCCTATCAAAAAACACTAAATCATGTCCCTAAGCACAACATCTTCCTTGCTCTTAAACACTTCCAGGGATGGTGACTCCACCACCTCCCTGGGCAGGCTGTTCCAGTGCCTGACAACCCTTTCAGTAAAGAAATTTTTCCTAATATCCAGCTTGAATCTCCCTTGGTTCAACTTCAGGCCTTTTCCTCTTGTTCTGTCTCTTGTCACTAAGGAGACCAACTCCCACCACACTCCAGCCTCCCTTCAGGTAGTTGTAGAGAGCAATAAGGTCTCCCCTCAGCTTTCTCTTCTCAAGGCTAATCAGCCCCAGATTCTTGAGCCTTTTCTCTTAAGAGACATGCTCCAAACCCTTTACTAGCTTTGTAGCCCAGGTCTGTACCCTCTCCAGCACCTCAATGCCCTTCTTGTAGAGAGGGGCCCAAAACTTGACAAAGTATTCAAGGTGTGGCCTCACCAAAACTGAGTACAGAGGAATTATCACCTCCCTGCTCCTGCTGACTACACTATTCCTGATAGTGGCCAGGGTGCTGTTGGCCTTGGACACCTGGACACACTGCTGGCTCATGTTCAGCTGGCTGTCAACACCCCCAGGTCATTCTCCATCTGTCAGCTTTCAAGCCACTCCTCCCCAAGCCTGTAGTGTTGCTGTGTGTGTTGTGGCCAAGTTGCAGCACCCAGCATTTGGCCTTATTGAAACTCATGGAATTGGTCTTGGCCCAGTGATCCAGCCTATCTAGATCCCTCTGTAGAGCTTCCCTGCCCTCAAGCATAACAACATCCAGCTTGGCGTAATCTGCAAATTTAGTAAGGATATACTTTATCCCCTCATCCAAATCATCAATGAAGATGTCTTAAAACTTCCCATTCTCTGTCCTGTTTTAAGCTTCCTCTGTCTCTTTCATCTGTCCCAATGGTCTTCAGGACTGACTTTTTCATGATGATCACTCCCAGCTCTCTGCACCACCGTTTTTAAGAAATAGGGATGAGACCAAACTGAAGCCTGGAACCAGTAGTGGTACATGTGATCTGATCACCCCCTCAACCAGAGGGATGAGGGAAGCTCTCAGAGCAAGGGCTGGTGTGCTGGGCTGCTGCAACCCTGCTGCAAAGATGTAGAAGTCTCTGCCCCTGGCTACCATACCCCTCATAGTCCCTGAACAGGTGGCATCGTGCAGAATCCATAGCTACACCCCAGGGCTATAATCCTGCAGGATGTGGCACTGCGCTTCCCTTCAGGAAGGAGGGGCTTGGGACGGAGTCCTCCTCCTCAGCACAGATGCTGAGGTGAACATGCTTGTCTGAAGTAGGTGGGTTCCTTGGAATAACAGGAAAGCTGCATGTGTTTCCTCTCCATAGTTCTGTCTTACAGATCCTTGCACTGGACAATAACCAAATGTGCTTCTTGATGATGTGCAGCCAGTTCTGCACACTCTTCTTGTGCAGGTGCCAGGAGGAGCCACCTTAGAACCACAAAGGAGATGCCCCATCCTTAGACTAAAGAAGTGGGAAGCCTTGTGAAGAGAGGAAGACATGGCCCGTAGGCAGGGGCTCTGAGATTTTTCTGTAGTGCAAAGCATGACTAGTGTGTCTCCCCTGCCACCCTCTCTCCTCTCCCTCTCCCTCTCCCTCTCCCCCTCCCCCTCCTCCCCTCCCTCGACTCCTGTCTTGTCCTGTCCCTTGGCCCTGCCCACCC
>JAOEGS010021601.1:0-23296 GCA_025447755.1 Corythornis vintsioides | reverse complement strand
CCCTCTCCCTCTCCCTCTCCCTCTCCCTCTCCCTCTCCCTCTCCCTCTCCCTCTCCCTCTCCCTCTCCCTCTCCTCTCCTCCCTGCACAACTGTTTTGTGCTGTCCCTGGGCCAGCCAGAAGCTTTAGCTAATGCCCCATTCCCCAGCACAAAGGAAGGGGGGAAAGGACAACCAAGGTAAGTGAGGCTGCTTTTTTTCCTCCTTCCTTTTCTCCTCCCTACATCTCTGCCAGCTGATCCCAGATGCGGATGGCACTTCCTATTTTACTGGGCAGCAGAGCTGCCAGGAGAGGTGTGCTTCTCAGGGGCAAGAGTTTGACTTCTCTGTCGTTACATTCCAGTGGTAATGAGAGGAGTTATTTAAGGGCATTAATTTAATATTGATATATTTGGGGTTTGTTTTTTTCTCTTTGATTTGTTTTTGGAGTTTTGTCATCTCTGTGGGTACCTGGAAGAAAGCCACCTCTATGGTCAAGCTGCTTGAAGATTTAAATTGTTTCTAATGTACAGACTGCTGTCTCTAATAAAGAAAAATGTTACATTTTGCTTCCTGTCCTTCATGGGTTTTCTTTAGAGATTTGTTTGCTCATCCTCTATTGTTTTTAATCTTAAAATATAAAGATGGGAAGATGAGTGTCATGTGCTGGCCCTTATTTGGTTTGGTTTTTTTTCTTGCTCATACTCATCTCTGTGCCAAGCTGCAGTGGTCACTCCAGCACAGGCTTCTAGAGGAGATAGCTTGTAACTGCTCTAGCAAGGCCAGTCCCTTGTGTAATCACAGCTGCTTCTGCATCTTGGCTTTCTAGGGGAACACCAGCCTTGTAAAGCCACCTGTTGCCTCAGTCCTGCCTGGTGGCATCCTTGCACCCTTCCAGGGCCACCTTCTCCACACAGCTCAGCTGTTGCATCACAAGCTTGAGCTGATGCCTAAGTCCCTGATCCTCTTTCATAGCTGCGTGTTGTGCCAAAGTACAGAGCAGTTAAGAGGGACAGAGAAAATACCTCAGCAGGGACTGCCCCAAAGCCAAAAAGGCAGGCAGTGTAGCCAGGCTTTTTTGCAGCCTGACTGGTGGAGGGGAAGGAAGAGTTCTGGATGTGTCACATCACTGTCTGTAGCAAGATCTACCTTAAAGGCTCTTGTGAAGAGATTTGGGATCAGGAGGCTTAGTGGGAAATGTTGACTGGTGGCAAGGAAGAAGGGACCTTGTTCTATTAATTTGTCTGGTGCTGACAAGGGCAGTTGTTCCCACAGGGTAGACCTTGGACCTCTGGGAAGTTGTGGGATGCTTCTTGGAGGGGGTGTTGGTGAATTAGGGAAACCTGGCCTGCGGGAGACAAGTTTGGGGTTGTTGAGGAAAAAACTGTTGAGCAATTTGATTGAGCAGAGCAAAACCAGCCATCATACCTTGTGGGAAGGGAAGAACAAGCTTATGGAGCAGTGAGGAATGCCCCCAGGGCTCCAACAGCCTTGTTGCTGCTTCTTGTTCTCCCAGAGCTTTGCATCTGTTATTTATTGTGGTCCTTAGTCTGATTGAGGATGTTTCTAAGATTTTTTTAAATAGGGAAAAGCCCAGAGTCATCTCTGTGACTGGCCCACCATCAGAGCTAACAACTTTGTTATTAGACATAGTGGGACAGGGCACAACCCCATGGGGGTTACCTTCTCCCCTCCAATCTCCAGTTCTGTCTTCTTAAATGGATGTTCTTCAGCAGCTTTATTTTTCTCATCCTGTACTGCTCTTTGGTTGGGAGCAGCTAGAATGAAGCCTCTCTCCTTCACATCCCCACTCCCCCACTGGGTTTCAATGTCTTTATAGGTTCTGCAGGCTGTTGTTACCTGATAACTTGTAATCAATCCAATCTGGAATGAAACAATTTTGATGATCTCATGAACTTCCTTCCCTGTGGCCTTCTGCTTATTTTTTGATCCCTTGCTATAGTCCCAGGTTCCTCCAGGGCCCCTGAGGTGAAGCAATTCAGGAAACCGGAAAAAAGGGCTTTGGCCAGGGGTGTTTATAAAAGATCCAGTCCTAAAGCAGATTAGGAGTGGTTTAAGCATGCCAGGGAAGGTTGACCTCTCTGAATCTAGAAATCCACCACTGCTGTGGGGGTGAGGAGGTCATGCCTGCCTTACCATGTGCTCCTGTACCCTCCCTAGTAGCACCCAGGGGCCATGGCCTGTCCTTCTGCCTTCACCTTTTGATTCCTTTACATAAGGTGTTTTGTTCTGATTAAAAGGAAAACATACACACAGCTGGTGACTTCCTGCTGAGGAAATAGTCTTTGGAACTGCCCTGAAACCCCTACCCCCAACAGGGGCCAGGAAGTCTCTTTCACAGGTGACCAGGACTCACTTCACCCATTTAAATCTGGCTTGCTGCTGTTGCTGTTAGTGAGGCTGTCTCATGGCTACTCACCTAATGGCTTCAGTCTTTCTTCCTGCACCACAGCAGTGACCACTAACCCAGCACTTCCCTACTTGGAAAAGCAGCATCATGTGTCACTGCCCTGGCTTTACCACCCACAAAACGTTCTCCAGACAGAGGTGGTCAGAGATGGTGTGCCCAAGGGAGGTATTGCAGGGAACACAGTGTCTGCTGCCATGCTGGCTGCAGCTGGAGGTGGCCCGGATGACAGCTATGAGGCACATCATCTCCTAAACCTACTGCCAGCCAGCCTGGTGCTACCCTGACCCTGGAAGTGGGGCAGAGGAAACACACCAGACCAAAGCGTATCAGAGCTGATTACAAAGAGTCTCTAATTGTTTGTGTTCTGTATTGTGACAATGCAGAAGGAAAAGGAGAGTCCTTGGCAGCTTCTTCAAAAGACCTTCTTCAGGGCTGGTTTGGAAGTGAGGAAAGAAGATTTTTTTATTATTATTATTATTATTATTTTTGTGTGTGTGTGTTGTTTGGACTGCTCTGAGGCTGTGTTGTACCATCACGGGTGCAGGATGCAAGCAGACTTATCACTGGGTGAGTGTGTGAACATAGATACATAAGAAATTACACCTCTCCCTCTTCTTACATCTGCTTCTGTCTCAGCTTTCTCCACCCTGTATCCCACCTACCCTCCCATGCTGAGGTACATGCAAACAAGGCCAGTTTATACATCCCCTGTTCCTCTGCTGTGACTAAAACCTGTCCCTCTCCACCGTCTGGTCAGCATTGCAGCCATCTCGTGCCAACACCTCCCCATCCCTCTCGGCACACCCGCCTCCCTCTCCACTCTGCTCTTCTGCCACATGATTTGCCTCCTCGCTGGCTGTCACTATAGTGTTGTCAGTGCTGTGGGCTGGCTGGTGGTTGTCACTGCTGTGCTCCTCTGGTTCCTGCACATCGGACTCTGCTTCCTCGGTGTCACTCCCGCCACCTGCTGAGGGGTTCTTCTCCAGGGGAGGTTCCTTCTTCTTCCCTCGGTTCAGGCAGCAGTAGGTGGCCATGGCCAGGAAGAGAGCAGAGAGCACCACCTCTGAACCCGCCAGGTAGAAGATCACCTCATAGTTCTTGAGAGCATCAACCAAGCGGCCTGATGGTTGGAGAAGAAACGAGACAGTGAGCCTCAGCCCACACATTCCTCATGGACAGCCATGGATAGGTGAGCAGCACCTGCATTTGGCTGAGGACCCATTTCTCAAGGGAAGAGCAAGATGCTTGAACATCTAAAAATCACCTTGGGCAAGAGCTACGCTGTACCACCAAGGAAAGTACTGTAAGAACAGAGTTGGTAGTTTTCCTTGTTTGGACAAAGTTAAATAATAGTGATACACTGGTGTTATGGTCTTGCATCATGGTATGTCATTTTCTTCTTGCCAAGGTGAGACCAGCCTCTGAGGACTTGGCTTGTCTGGTCTCAGAAAATAAACAAAATTTGAGTGTCACTGATATTTCTTAAGTGATCATTTTAGGTAAACTGAGAGGGAGAAAAAAAAATCTCCTTGGCAGAGAAAGCCCCTTAGTTGACTCCCACCTGATGATTTCTCTGCCAAAGAGATGTTTGCAACATTATGTGTCAGAGCTGGCAATGGAAGGAGTGTTCCCAGTCCTTGGTGCTGGGAAGCTGCAGTCAGGGTGAAGCCATGGTGACTGGAGCCTTTATCCTGGTCCTGCAGGTTTCTGCCTGTCCATGTGACCCCTCCCCCCACCCCAGACCCTCCTGTGCTATAGTGCATGGCCCTGTTTGCTCAAGGCAGACAAGTGAGCAAGGAGCATGCGTGTGCGTGCATGCGCGCGGGTGTGTGTGTGTGTGTGTGTGTGTGCAGCTTATCTTGTGCCAAACCCCTTCAGCCCCATGGAGCAGGAAGCAGCTCAGGAGGATTACACCAAACAAAGCCACTTTGTTCAGTTCCCTTCTTCCAGCCGAACACTGCTCCCCAGAGTCCAAGCCTTGGAGTTTGCTGGCACGCTCAAACTTCCTGAACCAGGAGGGTCCTGCAGAAGCTGGTCCCCTGAGGAAGGTGGGAACCATGACCTGGGTCCCCATACCACTGCTCTTTTGGTGACCCTCCACCATCTATGTACTGTTGGGCATGCAGTACCAAAGCAGAGTTGAGCTGAGGCAGGAGGGCTAAGGGATGTCCCACATCACCACCCACTGGTGTTAAACTGTTAACCCCCTCTTTGCCTCCATGATCTCTCTGCAGCTGCCTCCAAGATGTATATCCTGAGCCCCCTGGTCCAGGACTGCTGACTGCCCCACAGCTTTTAAGATGGGACATGAGTTATTGTTAGCACCAAAACAGTTTTCTCTTGGCCACTAATTTTCACCTGAGAGCTGTGTAGAATTTTGCTCATAACTGGTGGTATGTACTGGGGAAAAGATCATTCACACAGAGGTCTCCACTGATGGGCTTTAGCCCACATGTTGCAGCTGAAGGAAGAGAGCTTAGGAAACAATGGAGTGGTTCCTGCCCAGGCATTTGCCTGTAGTCTGTCCCTGACCTTCCTCACAAATTGCACCTGCATGGAACTGGGCTTCATTTGCATGGAAATAAGCCTTATCAAGATTTGACTTTCTTAGACCAGATCAGACATTTAACAGCAATGTACACCAACCTCTTGGATGAAGGATCTCTCATGCAACACTTTGTTCATGGGCTGTTTGTGGGGCATGGACCATAGCAGGAACTGTGGCCTAGACTAGACTGGTTGAGAAGCTGTGAGTGTCTTAATTCTCTTTAAAAAAAAGTAACAACAAATGCCTCAAGTGGCTGTACAAATTGTTTTAACTTGGTTAACACCAAAATGTGTGCCTGGGATTGGGGCCAACACAAATTGAGATCATTATTCACAGCACCAATCAAAAGGCCATGGGCATCAAAGAGAACTTGAAATACCTTCTCCTTTTCCTATTGAAAACTCTCAAAAGTTTGTCTGCAGCATGTAGCTGACCCTACCCATGACATCATTTTATGCAACATTCACAGTGATGGCAGAAACCTAGAAGGAAGTACCACTGATCAGGACTCATAGACTCTGGAAGTCATGCCATTCTGGAAGGCTCTGCATACCTGCCACTGCTCAGGCCTCTGAACAATGCGAAGAGAAAAATCACTCGTCATCTGCCCTGGCTCATATTCAGTGTTGCAGTGCATGGCATGAGACTGGGAGCTCTCATTTCAGATCTCAGCTTCCAGAGGGTATTTAATGTTGAGAAATAGGATCTGGCTTCAAGTGCCATGCCCATGCCCAATTGCTACGATACCTTGGAATGGCAGCCCAAAGAATCACCTGTGTTGTGCAGCAAGAGACATACGTACCTGCGGAGGGTGGACCGATGAGCACAGCGAAAGCCTCAATAAGTAGCACCAACCCAATGGCACTGGAGAACTTCTGGGAGCCAACAATGGCCATCAGCACCTCAAACTGCAGTGCCCCCACCATGCCATAAGAGATGCCAAAAAAGACGCAGAAGATGACCAGCCCCGTGTAATTGCTGGCCCTGGCACTGCAGATGTCTGTCAAGCCATTGAAGAGCATAGCGAAGCTGAAAAGGTAAGCCACGTGAGGACGGACCCACTTCAACCCTGCCACCATGCCGCAGGCTGGCCGGGCAAAGATGTCTATGAAACCAATGATGGACAGCAAGAATGCAGCCTCTGTGTCTGGTACACCTGTGTCCTTGGCATAGTTCACCAGTAATATGGGGGGCACGAAGAGACCCAAGACCAAGATGAACTTTGAAATAGTGTAAATGATAAAACCTCGGTTGGAAAAGATACTAAAATCCAGAAGCTTCTTTCCTTTCTTGGTCTTCTTCTTGGCTTTCTTGGTTTTCTTGGTTCCATCAGTGGTGCTGATTCCCTCCTCTGATTTCCCTCCAATGGGCAGCATCTCCTTGGCTTCGTATTTGTCCTGAGTTTTCTCCGTTTTCCGTTTCATGCCCATATCCAGGGGTCTCATGACTGCCCCACAAGTGCAGCAGTTAAGCAGAAGGCCCCCCATGATAAGAAACCCTCCTCGCCAGCCAAACTTCTCCAGCAGTACTTGCCCTAATGGAGAGAGGGAGGAGAGGAAGACAGGGCTCCCAGCAGCAGCCAGTCCATTGGCAAGAGGCCGACGCTTGTCAAAGTAGGTGCCCAGCATGATCAGTGAGGGCTGAAAGTTCAGTGCCATACCCAGACCTGCATGGGAGTGAGAGCAAGGAGGGAGACAGGGAGTGAAAGAACATGAGATGTGGTTTGCAACAAGCTGAAAACTCCCCTCAGACTATCCTAGTCCTCACATCCCATGAGATGTTCCTCACAAGTCTTGGGTCCTTCATGTTGGAGGCTTGCTCCTAGAGAATTTGGGTTAAACCAGCATGTCTAACTGAAATATATTTGAATCAGGACCTGTGCCTTAAGCAGCAGCTTTGCTCCCCTTTCCTACCACTATATACTGATGCCTCCCCAGCTGCCATGATTGGTGAACATTGCTTGTATTTCTTCTGTCCCTCCCCTCTCAGACATGGGTCTTGCCTCTTTAGATCCTGCAGATGCCTCTCCCACAGGCTCAATGTTCAGGATTAGATACCTCCTGTGAGCAGGTGTGAGTAGGTGTGGGGATACTAGACATGGCAGTGCTAAAGGGAGATATAACATGGTCTCGGCTCTTCCCCAGTAAGTCTGTGTCCTTCCCAACTGCTGGGGCTCTCACCTGTCAGAACACCAGCTGTCAAATAAAGCTCAATTATATTGGTGGTAAAAGATGCCAGGATCATGCCAGCAGAAGCTAGCAGCCCTCCAATGAGCATCACAGGACGGCAGCCAAACTGGTTCACCATGATGCTGCATACTGGTCCTGTGAGGAAGAGGAGACAGATTAGAAGACCAGAAGGAGACAGGACAACTGAGGAGGCACAGCCAGCCCAAGTAGGACACTCAGGAAAGACAAGACACTAATGATGAAGTTCAGTACTTGGCTGCTTAGCTACACATCTGTTGGGCCCAGACAAGGGAGAGAGGCTGCTGTGTGGAGACCTCTGCTCTGCCCTGCCTTCAGCCCCCTATTACCTGGGAGCAAGAAGGGCTTAGTGTGATAGGGAATGGGCTACTGTCTGAGGCAGGTGGGCTGACCCCTGAGGTCCCCTGGGACAGAGAAAACAAAGGCATGAAACACATCACACTTCTGGAAGAGAAATGGTGGGACAATTGTATTCTACATGTTGGTTCATGACCAGGGCAGCTAGCATGAGGAGAGCCCATGGGTACATGTTCTGTGCCCATAACAGGGTTGGGAAAGCATCAGGTAGGGAGAGGAAAGTGTGTCCAAGCATCACCTGTCCCATAGAGCATGGCCAGCATGATGGAGGAGATCCAGGCTGTGTCACTGTAGCCCACATGGAAATCTTTCATGAGCTCCTTGAAGTAGACACTGACGGCTTTTGGGAAGGCATAGGAGAAGCCAGTGATCACAAAGCAGCCAAAGAGAACAATCCAGCCCCAACCACCATCTGGGGGCTTCACAGGAGCAGGGAGCTGCCCTTCCTCTGGGTCACGTCTCCCCATTGTCTAACCTGGGAGGGGAAAGGCAGGCCAGGAGAAGGTAGAAAAACAGAGAGAGAAATCTCCAGGTGCTGCAAGAAGAGAAGAAGAGCAGGCAATTATTACAGGTTTTTTCACTATGTTTATCACCTCCAAGCTCCAGGATCCTCACCAGGGGACCATATAAAATCTTTGCACCTTCATCTTAACAGACAAATCAGGATTGCTTTGGGTTGAAGGTGGGAAGCCCCCCCTGAGCTTGGGGCAGCTCACAGCTCTGTAGTGTTTGGTCAGATGCAGCTAAGCAGGGTCCTAGCTTAGACCAGAGAGCTTCATCTGTTGTCATGGGGCATCAAGATCTGAAGCATCCCACTTATTCCATATCCAGCCTGGTCTGCAGGCTGGTGTGAGGTGAGAGCCAGCAATGTGAATCTTTTTGAAGCTCTCACGATCTTCTTTTGAGCCTCTTCCATTCCTGTCTACTCCATTTGGGAGCCCTCCAGGGTCTGCCTAGCTACAGAAACCTCCAGCAGTGAGACACCAGAGACCCATTTTAAGCCTGCTGTGCTTTCCTCTGGGAGGCTCTGATGCACAGCCCCCTCCCTCAGCCTCCCGTGAGGGGCCAGATTTGGGAAATGGGTGAAGGGGGAGAACACTGCAAACCGGTGGCTATTTGCATGCCAGAGAGATTAGAGCTCTGTACCTACATGGAGGGGCCAGAACAAAGCCTAATGGGGGAGCAGGAGGGTATTAGAGGAGATGTCTTGTGAGTCGCTCTAGGGGCTTTTAAGCTGCCCAGGAATTTTGCTCCAGTTGGCTGCCATGGATATGTTTTTCTCATTTCTCCCCTAGGCACCAGGTCTCTGACATATCCCGTCCAGCACCGCTGGCCTTGGTTTCTTGGTTGGCCGAGCTTATTTTCACACGTATATGGGAAACCATCACTGGGTTTTGATTATAGATGCGACCAAGTAGCATTAGAGAGCAGAGGGCCTTCCTCCATGACTGAGCTGGGTTTTGTTTGGTCCAGTTTGCCCTATCACCATCCTGATGGCAGTACAGTCCCAACATTAATTTTTCTCCCCAGGTCCTATGGTTGAAGAATTACAAGATGGTGGAAATGTCCTCATACCTTGGCACCATCGGTCATGGGAAATGCCAGCAGTCACATACTTTATGGAACCTGCCAAAGGGGCAAGGACACCCCTATGGATGTGACACACAGGACTAGCAGCTGTAAGTTTTGGATCTAGGTGTGTTTCTCAAGGAAGTCCCTCTTCTCTGTGTCCTCCAAGCTAGGGGGATGACTTGACCTGATTCCTATAGCTGCTTTTTCTCTGCATGTTAAACAAGGGCAAATCCTTCAGGATAAAGCATGGATGGCATGAACTGGGACAGAGCCCAGGCCCTTGCTTGGCAGGAGGTGATTCTACCCCATGACTCCCCTGAATTTTGCAGAAAGAGAGAATGACTGGTCTTTCTCAGGCTGCAGGAGGTTCAGCATTCAGAGACAAAGCTTGAAACAGGGTTGGGAATTTCTCTGAGGGGGGGTCTGAAACTGAGGTTTAGGGAATGCTGGAGGAGGGACTTGCAAGACAAGACAATTAGGTCAGTTCTGGATGCCTCAAGCAGGGGACATGGCACCTGCACCCCCAGTGCATCAACATGAGGAGGCATACTATGGTCTTGTCTGGTTGGTATTAGATGGGTGCCCAAGCAAAGGTTGACCTGCGGAGGGAAGGGTGAGATAAGAGTTGCCAGCCACTCTCAGTGGTATCCCTCCTTTCCCTTCCTGGGGGACCCAGGGGTCTGCCACCACCAAGCATTCCTTAAGTAGAGCTCCCCAAACCTTCAGGACCCTGTCAGACATGAAAAAAAGGGAGCAGGATCTGGCTCTGAGAATGGACTGGAGCAGCTCTTCTGGATGGCTATCTCCTAACAGCTCTTGGGCTGAACCACAGGGCCTGATGCAGGCTACTCCAGACTCCCCCTCATCCCAGGTCTCAGGGGCTGTGGCAAGTGGCAGAGCCATGAATGGCGAACAGGGTGCTATAAAGACATTTTCAGGGCACAGAATGACTGAAAGTAAGAAAAGATGACTTGCACACTCTCTGGACAACCATACCTTCCCCTTCACACCCTTTCTGGTGTTACCTGGATCACTGGCAGCCAGAGAGTCAGACTCAGCTCCTGCCATTCTCCACCTGCTGCTGCTTTCCCAGCTCCCCCTGACTGACAAACTACGTACAGCTGTAAAAAAGGTGACCTGCTGCAAAAGCACAGGGATTCCTCCACCAGTGCTGGTGCTCCACTACTGCACCATCTGCTGCTAACTGCTACATCAAATAAGAGCAACTGCCAGCAAACAACGCTGAGCCTTTTTATCCAAGCCTCTCTCCAAGCTTTGCTGCTCTTGATCTCATCCCGCACAATGAATGAAATCAATCTATCAATTAATCTTTTTTTTTTTTTTTCCCCAGCTTCCTAGCAAGAAAATATGTATCCACCTGTGGCACACCCTTCAGAGATTTCTGTAGCATCAACTGTCAATAATGAGTCAATGGCATCTGATTTTAAAGAGCACATTAGACAAATATCCATCAGCTCTGTTTGATTTTGGAGCCGAGTGGGTACTTCTGCAGGAGCCACTCGCTCAGCACTACAAAACTGTACAGCAAGGTGTGAAAGGGCTTTTACCTGTCTGAAGCTACATGTTGGCTGAAAAAGTTGAGGGGCTTACCTGTGGGCCACATTGTTCAGATCAGCCTCATTCCCAACACTGTGACACACAAGCTAAGTTTTCTGCTCATGGCAGCACATGGTGATCACATCATGCCTTTGCACTTGCCTTTGTACACTCTACAGCTTGCTATTATTTTCTCCCCGGTTAAGGAGCTTTATTCACAGTTAAAAATACCACATGTAAGTTCACATGCACCTAAAAGCTCATCAGCATGGGCACCTGCCCTTCCCCGTGCATCTCAGGCAGGTGGAGCAGAGCCACAGAGCCAGCTGCAGGTGGGTGCCAGGAGAAGGCTTTTACTGACACCAGAAGTCTCAAGCTCAGGTTTGGAGGGCTGAAGGCCACAGCAGGTTCAGCCATGGCTGCCAGTCTGTGGACACACACTGAGCACAGAGCATCTGGTGCTGGACAATGCCCAGCAAAGCCACACTCTAGCAGGCAAGCTGCATATAGAAGGGTCCACACAGATGCTAGGATGGCTCCTAGAAACTACACATGGTACAGATGGAGTGGGGGTCCTGTATATTAAATGCAAAGGCCATGATTCATGCCACCAGCTTCCCCAGCCCACAGATAACAACCCAGGAAAGCATTAATTAGAGAATTAAACAAGTGCAAATCTGGGACAAGTTGTCTTGTCAGCTGCCTGTGCCAGGATTCAAGCATCCCTCCATGCCACTCACCTGTGAAAAGAGGCGATGTCCTCCTGGGCACGGACTGAGCCTTCAGGGGCTGAGAGGACCTGTCAGCAGCACTCCCTGCTCACTCTGGCTGGCACTAGCTGGCTCTGGATGAGGGTACCTGCTTAGATGGTCCTGCTGGCTCTTTGCTCCATGGTGGGAATGTGTTGGTCAGGCAGCAGCGATGCCTGCAGGCTCTTGTGCCCCACTCCTTCCTTCAGGACAATTATGTCGTCACTAGAAAGCTAATCCTCTTCCTAGCCTGCTTCCCTTCGTCTCTAATACTGCCCAGGAAAGTGGCCCGTGGCCGATCTGGGGGGACGCCCCGTGCGGGGGACCCCCTTGCAGGTGCAAGTAGTGCCCCACGGCGTTTCTAGTGTGAATGTGGGTCAGCAGCCGCTTATGATTTCAGATCAGCAGAGACTGGTGGGTGCTGAGCGGGCAGAAAGCACTTCTCCACTTTTAAGAGGCTTTTCCAGCCAATGGAGAGGAGGTGGCTGCCTGCCGTGGCCCGAATCCCCCAGTAATCCCACTGCCCAGGGGCTCCTCGCCTTTCCCCCAGCAGAGCAGGGCAGATGCGGGGGGGTCTGGGGCAGGACAAAGTGGGGTGAGGGTGGTGGGTGCTGATCCAGTCAGGAGAGAGTGTGCAGGTGAGGGAGGGCAGTGAAGAATGAAGGCATGGGACCATGCTTCAGTAAGGGGCACAATGGGGGAAAGGACTGCTTTCCAAGCCCCCTGCTGCTTCCTCAGCCACCGGCCAGAAGGATGGAGAATCACTGGCATGATTGTGTGGGGCATGTGCCCCACAGAGAAGGAAGAAAGTGAACTGGCTGAGGCATTGCTGCCATCCATGGCTTGAAGTGCCAAACCCAGCCCAGCCCTGGCAGCTCACTGACCCCTCTGCCAAAACAAACTCCCTCAGTAAATGCCACCTGGAATGGGGTCTGCAGGCACCTGGGATGAGCCAGTCTCTGGCCATATGTGGGGGAACCCATTTAATTTCCAGGGAGGGGGTTGGGGTTTGCCTCAGGTGGGCTTTTGGGGAGGGAAAGGATCAGGCTGTAAACTCCAAAGCCCCTCAGCCTCCTGGTGGTGGGGCAGCGGGGGGGCCTGTGGGGGCTTTGCAAGCACTCGCAGCCAGGGTTTAATTTCTATTAATAAGGCTAATCGGTTAAATCCCCGGCCGGCACTGGCCTTCCCTCT
The DNA here is from genome assembly GCA_025447755.1 of Corythornis vintsioides. NCBI lineage: Eukaryota > Metazoa > Chordata > Aves > Coraciiformes > Alcedinidae > Corythornis > Corythornis vintsioides. The sequence continues at coordinate 10,707 of JAOEGS010021601.1, read as the reverse complement.
GTTGCCCACACCGTCTCTCCCATGGGGGCTCCCCCAGCACATGTAGAGGCTCCCCAGCGGTGAAGCCAGGCTGGTGGGGTCTCCTCAGGTCCAAGAAAAGTGTCTCCCCGGCACACCAAGCAACCCGGGGTGTCCCTGGGGCACACATTCCAGTGGCGGGTGAGATGTCCTCCCAGGATTGAAGCTGGGAAGCAGGGACTTACTGCCCTCCAGTGGCAGGACAACGAGGTGGCTCCAAGGGCAGTCAGCCGTGGGTCTTGCAGCTCTCTTGGTTTCCTCCATGTCCATCCTGGTCCCTGCTGACTGCATCATTCAAAACCACAGCACTGTGGCGTTCAGCACCCCGACCATGGGCAGCTGTCGTGGCCTCAGCACTGCCGGGGGCCCCATGCTCTTCTCCCACTGCATCCTCTGACTGAGGTGATGTCCCAGCCCCTGGGACAGCTAGAGAAGCACTGTGCTCCATTTTATTTAAAAAAAGAAAAAACAGAAACAACCAACAAATATTTTCCAAAGGACAATAGGTGAAGGATCAGTGGTGCTGAGCAGTGTCACCCGACCACTGCCTTGCCCCAGGGCTGCCCAGCAAAGGAAGGGTGGGAGGCTGTGCTCTGGGGGTAGAGAAGGGGAAAATGATGTTACAAACAGACCCATTTGCAAAAGAGGTCAAAAGAAGAGTGCTGCATGCTGAATACTGTCAGCTGGACCACACTGCTGGAAGCTTTCCTGTGGTGACTTCCCTTTGGGGTTCAGTTTTCTGGTAGCAAAGGGACTGTTCAGCAAATGTCCTTCTCTGTCCACAGCCAGGCCAGAAACACTTCACCTTCATCATCCCACTCACACTACTCCATGCTGCTGATGATTTTACCTAGCCATCTCTCCACACCCCCAGCCCAGCAGCATCCCCTCTCCTAGGCCACTAGCATCAGTAACACCAGACTCCTCCCACTCAAGTACTGTATCATCACACGGGGAGGGAGAATGGAGGGCCAATCCAAAAAAGAGCAGCAGGGATCTGCTACTGGCTAAAGCACCAGGCAGCCAAGTGAGACTGTCCCAATGTCCCAAAGGTATGGGAGAGGAAAAATAGAGGTTACTTCATGGGTGGCAGCACTAGGCTGCTGCCCAGCTAGAGGTCACAGACAGTTACTTTAATACCCTTCCCTGCTGAAATTCTCTGCCATCTGCAGCCCTGCTTCATCGGATGATGGGTGCTGAGCGGTCATTGGTAACTGTGGGACGCAGCTTGACTGTGGCAAAGGGGTTGGTACCTCTGGAAGGGGAAAGCAAACAGGCAACCGTTAGGAAATCTGCAAAGATCATACAGGGGTCCTGCTGCCCAAACAAAGGCTATTTAATCCTGCTGGTCAGCTGCCTCCATGCTGAGTAGGAGAGTGTGGTAAAGCTGGCTGCTGAGTATGTTTACTAACTCCTTAACACACCCTGCTGCAGGCTTCTAATATGGTTCCCTTTGGGTTGTCCTCAGACCTTCTCACCCTTCCTCTTCCATAGGATGAAGAAGTGACATAGGCATAAGGCTGTCCCTTGAAGTAGCGTGATACACTTCTGGTCCCTGACTCTCCAAGCAAGGAGTCAGGGGGCAGCAAGAGGCCACAGCACCATGCCAGAAACACAGATACATCAACCCAGCTGCAGGGGGAAGGAAAGGAAGGATTTATGGCAAGTGTCACCTCCCCAGACCTGACTCACCAAAGCTAAAAGCCATGTCCCTTATGCCTAAGCCCTTCCCCAGCAGGCAGAGCTGCACCAAATTATGTAGCTCCATGCTCAGCTGGTATTGAGCTGCTATTGTGGCTCTTCCAGAATGGCTGGGAAGGAGCACACATCTCTGGCCATATGTTCAGGGTGCTCAGGTCCTATCTTGTATTACCAAAGGTAGGAGAGAACCTTTACAGTCAGCAGAGGCCAGGACAGCCCATCTCTGTCTCCTGTCCTGGAAGGTGTGGTGTGCATTACTTTCCTCCAGACACCTCTATGTTCCTCCCACATTTGATAACCCAAAAGATTAAATAGTAATAATAATAGCACTGTAAAAAATCCCCTGTGATGATTTCAGAGTAGAGCTCCATGCCTTACTCACCGTGGAAAGAGTTCAGGAGGCTGATGAAATACTCCTGATTTCTGCAGTGAAAAGAAAGGCAACAATGAGTCATCTGGGGTGGGGAATGGAGAGACAGAAGTGAGGCAGGAGACACCACACACATAGAGGAAGATTTCACAAAACACTTGAGTTAGGGGCCCAAATCCTACCAACAGGCTCAAGCCCAAAAATTCACCACTACACCCTGATTTCTGTGGCAGGGGTTGTCCTTGTACCACAGGTTCCCTATTCCCTAGGACAACTCCTTTTGCCTTGGAGAAGAAAGGAGATATCTCAGATCCCCAAAGTGTCACATCTGAAGAGCACAGCAAACAGTAACAGTCTGAGCTACATTTCACCCTGACAGCACAGCCAGAGATGCCCCCTCATGTTGCCCACACACGCTGGCAAAGAGTTTACCATCAGCACCCTCACAAGCTTCCTGCATCCATAGGGAACTCCCCATGTGTATGTTTAGCTTCCAGCTGGGAAGTCAAACACACACATATTTGCTCAACTGAAGGATGTCTTGGGCATAAATTTAGAGCAAGGTTGAGTTTTTCCCAACTTCTAATGAGGCTCAATTGCTCTGCCATGGTGCTCCAAACACTCTACACATTTCATTGCTCAATCCTAGGTCTAGCCCTACACCTAGCCCTGGGATTGGATGGAAATCAATAACCCTGAAGAGGGGATAGGCTGCAGAGCCTGTTCCCCTCTGTGTTGAGCAGCCCAAGTCTCACAAAGCAGGACATGAAGGGGAAAAAATGATGCATTTTTAAGTCCTTTGAGCTATCCAGTTGCTTGTAACTTTGCACTAGCCTGGAACCAGTGACCAGAGATGAAGTTTTACAGCCACCTATGAGACTGAGCTGTAACAACCCACAGGCAGCACCATTCTTCCCTCTCCAAGGTCCTCAACTTTAACTGTCCTCAACTTTAACTTTGTCCTCACCAGTCCATCCCCAAGCAGTGATAAGTGGAGGGTTTCCTTCTCAGTACCCCATGCATAAGCCATGGGTTGGACACAACTTGTTCTAAGGCTCTCTAGCATGGCTGTGTCCTCATCCTTTGCCCCTCGCTTTTCCCTTACCCCAGTTGTGACTTTAACCCAACCCTTGCTTGAATTTAGAAGAGGAGCACTGTGATTTTTTTCTCTATTCTCCGAAGGGAGAAGAAGGATGGCATCTCTGTTAGCTGGTCACCCACTCCCAGCCCAGCCTGATCACTCCATGGTCCTACTATTAGCAGAAAGAGGTGCTGCCCTGGAGCCACCAGAAATCAGGCTGGGAGGTCATGGAGAAAAGGACTGAACTGAAGGGTCCCTGGTGAGCAAAAAGAGAAAGAAATGAGAAAGGCAGGCAACCCCCTGGGGGAGAAAAGCCAGGCACCGAGGATCTGCACACACAAGGCTGACTGGCAGGGGCTGTGATGAGATGGTGGCATGTGAACAGACTGGGTGAGAAAGGCCAGGGCTAACAAGACCCCTTAGTTCAGGAAGGGAGGAGGTCACACACCAATATCTGGAAGGTGTTTATATTTCAGACAAAGTGTGCCTTGGATGATGAAAGTCGCATGCGGCCCACTCCACATACACCCACCTGTCACTCCTCCTGCACTCACCTTGGAGCTAGAACTGACCAGGGTGGCCACCTCACTCTGGTGGCTGTTGCCACCCACTGAGAGGGGAGGTGGGTTTGGCAAACTAGGCTGGGCAGCTGCAGGCCAGTAATTGCTAGAGGAAGGAGTGCTGGGGCGGTCCAGGATGTCATCCATACTGTGACTGCTTCGCAGTGGAAAGGACCTGAGCGAGAGGGGAAAACAATAGGGTAAGAGTCAAAGAGCAACAAACAGGGAGCAGCACAGGTGCTAGCCAAATGTATCTATAAGATGTCTCTATAAAATGGGGAACATACACATGGCTTGGACCAGCCCAAGCACAAGAACCTTTGAGAGGATTATTACCCATGTTCAGGGAGACACCTAGGGTAAGCCTGTGAAATTTCAGGGAATTACGAAGCTCTCAGCAGGTGCTCTGGCATGGGATTGATGCATCTTTCCATGGACACACCCCAAACAGGTACCCCTCTGGTGTTAGTTACCTACTAGGAGCCACTCTAGCTCCTGCCTCACCAATTGCTCTCCTGTTACCTGGTGGCTGACTCCTCCATCTCCCTTGCATCCTCCACAGGCTTGACATAAGCTTCAGGGAACCAGCCACATCTAGAGCACAGGAACAATGATAAATGAGTTCCAAGCAACTGTGGTTTGTGATTCTTCACAACCAGCTGCCCAGCACTCCTGCTTTACACCCATCCCACATATCAACCAAGCCGCTGCTGCCACTACCACATGTGATGGGTTTTCTGCACACCCTTCACTCCTGGGTGGGGCAGCGGGTCATTGTGAGACAGTCCTGAAGCCTGGAGCAGGACTCGCTTATCTCAGAGGCTGTGCAGAATCCCTGCTCCCAGGAACAAGGCTGGTGCTATACAGGAAGAGGCACTTGGACTGGGCTTAGTCACAAGAAAGCCAAGGCCTCCTCAAGGTAAAAAAGCTCCATGTCAGAACCCCTCATAGATAAAGGCACTGCTTTTGCTCACCTCACATCTGAGTGTGAGCTCCCCTGCAGAGCATGGTGCAGGGATCCCATGTAGACCAGGGCAGCCTTTGCACACAGGAGTTGTCTGACATTGCCATGGGGCGTAATTCAGTAAGCACTGGGTGCAGCAGTTTCCATGCCCTGCCTGTGCTGGAGGCTGTGGCAGCAGGTGTGGTGTGAGCTGAGAAATGCCAGGCCTCTCAGATAACTCCAGCAGTTCATGGCCCTGAGCTGGGTCCCATGACAGGAGTCGCTAAGTCATGCAAGCTGGGAGGTGGTCACTCCAACCCTGGCTCTCCCACCTAAAGCCCCTGGAGCTTTCTCAGGCAGCTCATCCAAGCTAGCCTTGACCCACCACACCTCCTGGGAAGGTAGAGCCCCTGTGCTAGGCACAACTCATGACTGAGGATGTGGTTATATCCCACCCAGATTGTGGGTGAAGCACGGCACGCAGGCCACGCCAAGAGGGGTGGGCAGAGACAAGTTTGGCGTAGAGTCTCACAGCTCCAGATCCAACAAGCCCACATCAGGCCCATGTACAGCAGCTGGGTCACATACGTGGACAAGCCCTCCAGCTTTCCATAGAGCCAGCCGTTCTGCGCGTCCGGCATCAGCACCGTGATGGCGTCACCGGCATCAAACCGCAGCAGCGTCCGGTTGGCACCTGTCACATGGGGCACGATTGCCTGCACCCTCGTCGTGCCACTCCTCCTCTTGCCCTCGCTGCTGCTGCTGTCAGCCTCACCGAAGGAACCCGAGCGGGAGGAACGGCCAGTAGGGAGCAAACCTGCAGGAAGGCATCAGAGGGCCAAAGAAATTACTTTTCTCTGCAGGGAGAGAGCAGGGCATAGCACAGGCAAAGCACCGTAAAATACTCATCCTGCAGGAGAAAATAAACTGAAGGTGAAACCAATTGTTTTTCACTATGTCCTCTTTGGCCAAATGTCTCAAATATAGGTACTACATGTCCTAGCTGATGTCCTGACTGATGGCCTTCTTCCTAGTCCTGCTAGAGCAACTGAGTTTTTGGATCATTCTCCTCTCCACTTGCCTTTTTATTCCCTGTTGGTGGTTTTTGTTGGGTTTTTTTGTTGTTGTTTTTTTTTTTTAATGCTTTAAGCTGAAATTCTCCAGGAAAAAAAAAAAAAAAAGCAGGTGAAACATGAGGTAAGCAGCTAGGTTTTGTAGAGCAGGCTAATAATACATAATTGGGTAGCACGAGGGAAGGTGCTTCACTAAAATGAGTACTCCAGTAAGAACCAGTCCTAAGCTAAGGAGTCTCAAAAACTGCAAATCTATGGGTTCCCCACCCCACACAGCCACCCAGGAAGCCTGGCCTTGTTGAAGTTGAGCTCACCCTCTGATTCTAGTCAGCCTTGCCCTCTCCAGCTTTCACATGTACTGCTCTTTTACCATGCCCAGGAATGTGGCTCATGACTGGCTAATAGTGTGGTGGTCCCTCCCCAAACCCAATCCTGTTCCCAGAGAGACCCAACACTTTTGCCTCCCCACAGCATTGCTCCCATACAACAGGTCATACTGGCTGATGGTGTTCTCCGCAGTGGCCGCCTGGATGGCTCTGGTTGAGGAGACAGTTTCATTTCTGGAGGGTCTGGAGAGAAGATGCTGGATCTACTCCCAGTCATGGGAGAGGCAAAGTCCCCAAGGGGTCTCTGGGTCTGTTGGAAGGAAAGGAAGCTGAACACACATCTACAGAAGCTGCATAAAGAGGGAGATGTTCTGAGAGATACCCACTCCCTCTCAGAAAGCCAACCCAGAAAGGTCCTCCATTGCAGCCCATACACCTTGCAGCCCATTGCTTCCATTCACAGAATCACAGAATGTTAGGGGTTGGAAGGGACCTCGAAAAATCATCTAGTCCAACCCCACTGCTACAGCAGGATCACCTAGATTAGGTCACACAGGAATGCAGTCAGGTGGGTTTTGAATGTCTCCAGAGAAGGAGACTCCACAACCTCCCTGGGCATTCAGCTTAGCTAAGGAGAGGTCACAGAAGCTGGATGAGGCAGCAAGTAGCACAGTTGGCCAAGAGCTGTGCTTTCCTGCAGGCTGAAAGGGGCAGCTGCAGCCTCGCCCCTGCCAAGGCAGAGGTTGTTGGTGGGCTCCTCACCATCTCCAGGTGGCTGGGGGTGAGCCGGCCTGACGGATACCCCTGGCTATGGGAGGCTGTGAGACGACCATGAGAGTGGCTGTTTGAGGGGTTGCGGGTGGCCTCCAGCTGCTCTTTCCACTGGGGCGCCTTGCTCTGTATCATGGCTCGAGCCTGGGGAGAGAAAGAAGAGGGAGTGACAGACAGAACAGTTACAGAGGTTGCTGAGGGCTCCCACATGCATTAGATTAGGGACCATGTCCTCCAGCAATAGTGTTTGTGAGAACAGCTAAAGAGAGCCCTGAAGGAGTTAATTTCTAGGACATTATCCTCCAGCAGAACCCCTGTGGTTCCAACGACCCTGCCATAAACACCTTACATCACCCTGCCCTCACCCATCACTCACACACCCAACTAAACCCATGCCAGCACCATCCTCACACCTGGCCATGCTGTCCTAGCCTAGTAGGGTCAGCCTGGACCACACAACAAGAAATGGAGTTTCCTGCTCAGTCCATGCACAGATGCTGCCTTCACCCTAGGGGTGGCTTGGCCCTGGCTTCCTCCTGCCTGTCTGTTCCCCCAGCTCTGCTACCCAGTGTGCCAGGGCCATACCCTGCTGTAGAACTGGAGGAGAGTGTTGTAGAGCATCTGGTGCTTTTCAGCCAGGAAGCGGTAGCGGCGTTTCTCCTCCAGCTCAGCCTCCCTCTGGCTCTCAGACACAAATGCCTGCATCTCCATCCGCAGTTGCATCACATTCTCCTGGCCCACAGGTGAAAGAAGGAGGAAGGGATCAGCATAAATCCAGCAGAGTGGGTTCACACATGGCACAGGAAGGGCTGAAACTGTTAATTGTGTCTACCAGTTTCCCAGTCCATTCCTAGTGCTGGAGCAGCACAGAAGAGCTAGAGCAAAGTGCCAAGGATCAAGCCATTGTACACAGAAGCTTTCTAAAAGAGGAAAGGACTTGGCAGAAGGGAGCACCACAGGTCAACAGCACTTTGTAGAAAAGGAGTTTCCTCCTTTGCAGATAAGCCTGATGCCTTTTTAACACTGTTGACACCCTCCTGACTTTCATGGAAGGACAAGGTTGCTCAGAAACCAGTCCTGGCTCCAGATAAACCATGCAGTTCTTTTCCCAGCCCTCCTTTTTGAAGTCACTGCTCACCTTCATCTCCAGGGCATTTTTATCATGGGCCCTCTCCATTCTCCACATCTCTGCCATGCATTTATCCAGGTTGGTGGCTCTGCGCTGGTATTCCAGCTCATACTGCTTCTGGCTTTCCTGCCAGGGAGAAACCAGGCTGGGTGAGAAACTGGAGACCCAGCACACTGCAGCTGGAGTCCTGCTCCAATGGGTAGTTGAGCATCTGAGTGCCCCTGAAATCAGGCTTCACCTGGACCTCTTATAAAAACTCTTTCTTTGCCTTTCTCTTCGTACTGAAGGGCCCCAGAGTGCTAATGAGCCTCAGAATCTAACAGCCAAAAACTGGTGCTCAGTTCCCACAGCACTAGGAGAAAAACCCATGGCTTCTGTCTCCCATCATGACACTACCCACCAGTGTGGCCAGCTGTGCCATGATAGCACAGGACCCACACCCATGCAAAGGCTGTGGTTTGGGGAAGCTGGGAACATTCCTTTTGGAATACAACTCTCAGCCCCATTAAAGCACCTGGCAAGTCCTGCTGCACAAAGAACAGTTGCCTGGCCTCTTTAGCCCTCCATCATCAGCCAAAATAGGGAGGTTCACTAGATGTTGGGAGAAGAAGCTAAGCCCCCCTCCACCCTAACTCCTGTTGAGGAAAGTCAAGGGTACACCTCAAGTGTTCAAGCAAAATCCCTTGGGTGGTGGGAAGAGGGAAACAAGGAGGGTTGAGGAGAAGGGAGTTCATCACTCACGCTGATGAACTGCACATCCATTTTGGTGTTCTTCTCCATGTGCTGCAGCAGGTCCACATGGAAGGTCTGAGCCTGGAAGAGGCAAAGGAGCCATCATCCTCTTTACAAAATCTGGAGAGCTAGTGACTCCTTTGCCACCTAGACCCCACACAGAGCCAGAAATGGGCACATGAGGGCTACCATAGAGCAGCCCTGAAGCCTGGGGGTGGGCACTCAGCACCCGTTAACCCTTGAGCTTTAGCATGGGCACATGCTACAGAGCATGTGTGAGGAAGATTAGCATCCCCTCCACTCCTGTCCCTCCACTGCCACTCAGGGAAAGAGAAGATGGCCTGGCCATATCTTCAGAGTTGGGCATTGTTCAGTCTACTGCACACCTGCAACCACCCTTGCGGAGAGGTGGTGACAGTCCACCAATGACACTGAGCATTGAACACCAGCCGGGCTCTGGGCACTTTGGCTCTGTAACCACATGTGTCATGGGCAGCAGGGATAGCAAGGAGGCAGGCACCTGCCAGCAGGCACATGAAAGGGCAAGAGATGGGGCATTCAGGCAAATACCAGTATGCTGTGGTTAAAGAAGCCCCTTTTTGCTCCACCTGCACCAGCCCCTGGGAAAAGTACTCACCACGACTTCCAAATCAGAGCTCAGAAGTCTCTGTGTGTCAGACATCTGCATCAGGATTTCACCTTCAGGGAAAGAGACAGGAGAGAGTGGAAAAATCCTGTGGCTGTTTTCCTGTGTGCCCGAGGAGGCAGAACAGCAACACGCAACTCGGGCTGAAGACATATGGGTGTGAAAGTCCAACAGATATTGCAACGCACTGCTCTCTGCACCCTCAGAGAGGCGGGTGGACTTCCCCAGAGGGCTCGGCTCCACCACTGCTCCCCAGGCACTGTGAGTGTGGGGTTGCTCCATCCTGGGTGCTCCAACCCAGGCTGCCCAGCGCTCTGCTCCAGCCCTGGGTGCTGGCAGACAGCCTCGGCTGTTCTGGGGCTCTGGGTGCTCGGTTTCACTCTGTCACTGCTTCTGTGAGCCCCATTTCTGACTCTTGAGGGCAGCCCAGCTGTAGGGCATGGTTCTGGCTGTCCTGTAAGAAAGCAGCTACAGCACCTGCTGCTGGTGCTGTGCATGGTCCTGCTTCACCCGTGTTGGTATTTTGAAACCAGGAAAGAAGACAGGGAGCAGAGGAGTAAGCTGGGTGGTGCAGATGACAACAGGATTCTGCAGAAGGGACACATCTGCTGGAAGCTTTTTACTACAAAGTAGAACTGTAGAGCAGTTCCTTGAACACATTTTCAGCAGCCATCACTAGGTTCTGGAATTATTTGTGCTGCTGAGTGTAAGCTCCTCAGCTCCAAGCTGCCATTTCAGCTGGCTGCAGGCTCAGGAGGACAACACCCTATCAGCTGTTGTCAGTCCTTGCTCTCTGGCTTGCAAGAGGAGCAAAATGGTTCCTCCAAGGTGAAAACTTCACCTCTCAGGGTAGGAAACTTCAGCGAGGATTTCCATGAGAAGTCCATCACTGGAGGTCCATCCCAGCAGCTGGGCTCAGTCACTGATCTCAGAGAGACGCAGAGGAGAGTACTAGAGCCTTGCGGGACATTCAATGATAGAAAATAAATTTTACTCTCTGGCCAGGGCTTGGTGCTGTGAGAAACCATTTTGAGGCACTGTCTTCCTTGGCCCAGAACCTGGAAAGCTACTAGACTAAAAAAAAATGAAACTGTGGCTCATCAGGGGACAGAGGATGGTGGGTGGGAGAGCCTTACCCAGCACATGCGAAGTGGAGCTCTGCAGTGCTTGCTCTCCAATCTTCCCGATCGCCTTAAAATACAGTTCAGCTGCTTTGGATAATGCTGTAATGAGAGGAGGAGAGGAGAGGAGAGGGAGAGGAGAGGGAGGGGAGAGGGAGAGGAGAGGGAGAGGAGAGGGAGAGGAGAGGGAGAGGAGAGGGAGAGGATGGGGAGAGGAGAGGGAGAGGAGAGGGAGA
>JAOEGS010021600.1:87994-121582 GCA_025447755.1 Corythornis vintsioides | reverse complement strand
ATTTAATGTTTACAGGAATGTTTGTTGCAGAAACAGTTCCCCTAAAATGTATAAAAATGAAATCTGTTACAAGTGCTAAGTGATCCATAGGCTAACAGGTCATAAATTTTTATCTTCAATCTCTCTATTTTCACTACCAAGAAATATACCTATAGGAGTCAGGTCACAAAACCTTAACACTTTAAATTAGACCTTAGATTTTCCTTGCATTTTTTTGGTATGAACCAGGCTTCAACCCTGTTTGTGGACAGAATTGAAGATGAAATTAAAAATGAAATTCAAGTGAAATGAAAGTGAAATTCAGCTCCTAGTTCTGAGACAACAGGGTTGTGCATCCTAGTCCAATAACTGCCCAACTTATTTTAAGGTAACAAATTGCTTTGGATAGTTTTGCTATAAATCCCTTGTGGGATATATAGGTTATATATGTTGAAGGAGATCTAGTAATGCTGCACTGCTTGGGACCACATGAAAGATACGAGATAAGAAAGAAATAATTAGAATTATTTGAATCTAAAAAGCAGTAAGCATCACAAAAGTCTGTGAGCTGTGGTAATGTAGCCATGACTTGTGTGTTGGAGGGGTTAGTCTTGCTGTCTGATACTTCCTTTCAGAAAGAGATGAGAGCAAACAGTGCCCTTGCATTAAGAAGTGTGGCAAAATTTTTGACTGCAAAAGAAAGTGTTATCTTAATTTTAAGTGAAAGTTGGAGAGCAGCTCTATTTGTGGTACATGGTGTTTGCATGACAGGGTTAGAATTGCCTTTTGCCAGACTCAAGAGTGGTTAATAACTCAGCACAGAGCATGGGGCTAAGTTAGCAATAGTTTCATGTTTCAAGATTGCTGCCTGCACTTTCTGAAGCAAATTAATTTTTCATTTACTCAGCTCCCAAATCTGTCTGATATCAGCAAGAGGATCGGATCAGCAGTTGATTGTTGTTAATAATATCAAAGATAAATGTTATTCTTGGGGTCATTAAACTCCCCACAACTGTAGGTTTGGAAGGCTGTGCCCAGACTGTCTGGGGACACTTTATGAGATATGACAAAATAGTCTAAGCCTTCAGTGTGTTAAACTGAAGGGATGAATTTTAGACCATGGGGAGGGGGGAATTCCTTAATTCATACACTGAATTAAACTAGTGAACAGTTTAAAAGCTTAGCTCAGCCTGGGCACAAAGACAAGAGACAGATTTTGACACAGCAGTCCCATTTGGACCATCATCTCCTGGGTGATGATGGATGTGGTGTCATTCATGGTGATTTGAAATCTGCAATAAAACACTGCCTGTTGCAATAACTGCCCAGCTTATTTTAAGGTAACAAATTGCTTTGGATAGTTTTGCTGTGATTTATTTAGCCAAAATTGTTCTGAAGAAATATGAAATGGTGCCAGGGAAAAAAAAAATTACATGTCGAAGTTTCTTTCAGATATTAGAAATTTATTGCTGTTTTTGCCCCTATCAATTCCTCCTCTTTTGAAAACTTGAATTCTTATTGAGCCTCTGCCATTGTACGTAGCTCAGGAAATATAATTCTTCTTAGTAAGGATTGTTTTCACAGTCTGAAGGAAAGTTAAAAGCATCTGAGGACTGAAAAAAAGACATTGCACAAAGTCAAAATTTGACACTTTGATAAGAATGTTCCAGCCAAGCCAAAATAAAGGAACACTTAGCTGGAAACCATATGGTCTAGAGTAAAGGATTCTGTGCTAAGCACTCATACCCCAGTAAAGTTCTGTGTCACCTTCCAGAGAAAAATCTCTGTATTCTTGGGTCTGGCTTAATGAAGCAGCTAAATTGCAACTACATTTGCAAGTAAGGAAGGCTGGCAAACTGTGAAATAAAGGCAGCACAGCAATTATTGTTTCACACCCTGGGAAGGTGCTGTGCTAAACTTCAGTGCAGCTGAAGGGCCATGTGTTGGGAAAGTCTTTCCTGAATTTTAAAGTTGTTCAAGAGGTCAGAATGTCTGGAGGCTGTGAAGAGTCAGTGAGACTTTCCCATTTCCAGATGCTGGAGGTTTGTTACATGCTTCATTCCAGCCTCACCCAGGGTGATGCTTGGTGCTGTGCTTGCTTTGTCTCCCAAGCCTTTAGATGAATCTATGCAGTGACTATTTTCACTGTTAAATCTTTCTTTTTAACTACTTAGAGCATCAGTTGGATTAATCTGCAAAACTCAAAGTTTAATACTAAAAATTAATTACTTAACTGGAAATTTAATATTTAATTGTGTCTTGGAATAGAAATATTTTGAGGGGGATATTAAAATATGATGGCAGAATCGGGCTGAGGAAACATAATGCCTCATTATGATTGATAGATATGTGCATCATTTCTTACTGCAGCTCCATGAGAACTCTGCAGCTGAATGGGGTGCTTCTTCCAGGCATCTCCTGCACTAAGAAAAAATCTTTTGGTCCCTTACTGAGTTTTGGTTAGTCTCTAGTTACTACTTTTAAGATTAGCATTGTGAAGATAGAATTAAACTATAGCTCACTTCTTTCTTTCTCCCAAAGTCTGCATGGTGTTCAGAGTAGCATCTTCTCCACCTGACAATAAATGGCATCTCCCTTGGCCTTCCAGCAAGGATGAGAAGCACATGAACAATCAGGAGCACACAATAACAACTGCACTGAGTTTATTTTGTGTTCTGATAAATGTGGTTCTGATTCACAGGTTCACTGTCTATTGGCAGCAATCACCAAGCTCATTTTCTTCTTTTACATATTGACTTTCTTAGTGTATTTTTGATAAAAAAATATGGTGGATCTAAAATTTCAGGTGCTAGGCAATAGGAGGGTTGTACTCCTGTGCCAGGCTTGCACAGTCAACAGGACACCTGCATGTCCTACAACATGTGTGAGGGATGCAAGTGAACATGCAGGTTTAGAACTTGTATTAAACCTCCTGAATTTCTCCCTGTTGGTAAAAGCATGGGAGATGTAATGAAGTTCTTGTGTTGACTTGGCTGTGTTTCCTGTTATATGACCTTTGGAAGTTTTTTCTTTGTTATTTGGGGGTTGGGTTTGGTTTCTTTTTCCCCCAAAGCTGCTATTTTGGGAGCACATGGTAGTGAGATGGGCAGGATGACTGCTGAGCAGCTCAATTATGGTCTGTCCCTAGCCTCCACCTTCTCTGCAGCCTAATGCATTCACAGGGCTACTAGGAGTGTAGCAGTTGAGTTTATTCCTTCAGAATAAAAGGAGATAGGAACAAGGAACTGAGCAGAAGAAAGAACTCTGAGGAAACCAAAAGTTTTTGTGCTTTTCATGAGAATAAATGGAAATAAGGAACTGAAGAAATGAGATGTAATGCATTATGTATCTGCCCTCCCCTCCTCTTTACTTCTTTTTGTGGGACCATTTGACTTAAGCTCTGGCATGGCAGGCAGACAATGGCATTAGCTAATTTGGCTCTGTGTAGTGCTGAGCATGAATATGAATTAGAGACAAGTGCCTGAGCTCTCATACTGACTTTTGTTTAGCTGTTAATTTATTTGAATGTTAATGTGCCACATGCACATAAGCCCAATTAGGGTTGAAAATGCTTCTTTTCTTTTCATGGCTTCTAAAACTCAGAGCTTTGTTTTATTTTATAAGCTTTTTTCCATCTGTTTTATTTAACTCAAATTAATAAAGAGCATGTATAAACACATCCGAGGTTTCAAATTCAGTGGAGCACTGCATGATGACCTCCCAAAAATTAAAGTCAGTGAAAAATTGCTCTAATAAGAGTCTTATTTTGATACTAGTATTTAGTAGTACCATAACTAATAACTGCACTGGGTGTGAATGTTGAGATTTCTGGAAAGTTTTTACATGTTTTTTTTACCTCTAAAGCCATAATAAACCTTGGTCTGGAGTGGGGATTTTTCTTTATCTTCTTTCCATGGGCATTTTTTTTGAAGCTTGGCTTTTGAACTCTTTCTTATGTGCTCTACTATTATGCATTATTGATCAGCATTGATGTTCCTGCTACTTCACAAAAGTATGAAGATGTTCATCTAACATGACAAAGCTTATCATCTAAACTTGGTATATAGATCATGCATTTGCTAAAGAAATGTTGTTCAGTAAGGCTGGAAACTGCAAGGGAATTATACTGGATTCTCTGGGCATTAACTTAATGTTTTAACCTCTTATAAATATTTTATTTGCAGAGTTTTTGCTTCCTGATAAGGTGCTCACAACAGGGACTTTGTTCAGGGAGAGGTTTGTGAGCCAGCCATTTGGATGATGTTTCAGGGCCTAGTGAAATCCACTGACTTGAATATTATCTCCTATTTTGAAACTGCTCTCTGAATGGACTCACTAGACCTTTCAAAGTCCAGCCATCATTTCTGTCTAGGTTGGGGTAGAGTAGAAAATCTACATACATTACATAAAATTTTGTTGAAGTAGGAAATGAATTGTGTGGTCCTCTGAAGCTGAATTTAGGAAGCAATTAGAAAAAAAATAGTGGTCCTAGCCTTCATTACTCACAAAATCCACTAACTGTATCAGCACATTAAAAGCCAACCTCCTGACTGCAATAGATAAAGAGAAATTATGTTAGATTCATTTAGAGAAAATAGGCTAGATGGTTATTGGTTTCTTCTGTAGCAGTTCAGTTCCTGCTGAACTACAAAAGTAATGAGAAATGAAGTTCCATGTTTAGATTTTTGTATCTAAGTCATGTTATTTGATTTAGATTCATTTTGTTTAGGCTGAGCAATGAGGTAGTCACAGCAGTGTTATAGTTGCAGTGACTGATGAAGAGTAAACAGAAGTGGTGATGCTCTGGGAAGGCCAGAGGGTATTGTAAATGGGCTGTCATGCTAAGTGCTTGTTTTTCACTGTGTTCAGCTCACCAGAATATTTGCAGTGTGGAAAGACAGGGCAAGCCAGAGTTCCAGCCAGCACCCGAGCCTCACATGGCCATTTGATTCATTGCTAGCATCTTATTAAAATTAATCTTATTAAAATCAATTAATTCCCACATTAAAATTTAGGGAATTCACCAGTCTAGTGACACATAAGCAGCAAACTTTTGTCATGAGACTGTTTATAACCGTGCACGTGTCCCGTGTAGACCACAGAAGTTACATAAATACTGGTTTTCCCAGTTTGAAGTCTATTAAAAAGATTCAATAAGGTGCAAAATTCTGGGAAGGAGCCTAATCATCTTCCCTTTGCCAGGACCCATGTAAGCTCCTGACTCACTTTCTGCTTTTCACAGATGCTATCACCCTGCAGAAATGACACTTTAGCTGTGATTGAAATTCAGGTGGTCCTGTCATACATGGTCTTGCTCTGATCCCTAGGCAACACAGCATAATGGTGGTTTTCTCTGCTTTTCCTTTCATACTCTATGTGCATTTTTCCATTAAAAAAGGAAATATTTTAAACATTGAAACTGAACCATGGATACCATGTCATGTCTATTTATGGCTGACTAAATATGTGCAGTGACTCTCGTGTGTGTTATTAAGTTTTTATTGATTTTATAACTAAATGATACCTAAATTATTTTTGAGTTTCTGAAATATATGTCTATCCCCAGTTCAGGCTAAATTTCTAGTCAAAGTGGTAACAGCAGCCTGTGAAGCTGTAATATTTTATTCAATGATGCCTGTGTCACATTTCATGCCAATTATTATATCTTAAGAGACTCCGTTATATGAAATTTTATCTCTAACCAGCTTGTGCTCCCTAGCTTTTAAATTCAGTACCACTAAGCTGAATTCTAGGGTTGTTGCATCAGACAATGTGCCTTTCAGTGGTTAAAATCTTTCCGAGGAGGGTGGGAAAAAAAGTCCCTCAACAGAATGAAAGATATTTGAGATCCAGTTTTTGGCTGATGTCCAGTTCCTACATTAAAAATGCTTTCCAACACCTGAATCATAACGACTCATTTAATACCATGTGCTCTCTGAACACAAAATGAGATCAGGAGGGAAATGAAATGCCCACAGATCCTGGGCATGGTGCACAAGATCAATAAAGATGATAATGTGGAGATGTGGGAGGACACTAAAGTGGTCTGTTACTTAAGATTTATTTTGTCTTCCTGAATCTTGCAGAGTGCTCTATGGAAACAAGATCACTGAGATTCCCCAGGGCCTTTTTGATGATCTTGTGTCTCTGCAGCTGCTGTGAGTATGATCCCTTCCTCTTCTTTATTGTACAGACTAGCTAGATTTACTGGTTTTTCAGCTTCTGACTTTAATGCAATCACCTTTTCCACTGAAAACTCACTGGGACTTGCTAGGCTGTTGTTTCTGTGTCGGGCAAGAGGGAGAAGAAAAGTGCCAACAGTTTTATAGCCTGATGTGTATAATAATAGCTAATAGACACAGAGGACTGATGGTAGGGGAGGAACAGAGAGACTCAGTGAAGGCCAAGAAAGGAGATTTGGTCATGGGTTGGTGTGGGGGTGGCAAAGCCTTGGGATGGTTTTCACACATTTAGCACTTGTGGTTGAATGTCCAGATCCTTGAGGGCTACTGTGCTGCCAGTCCCTGCACATGCAAGCACAATGGCAATGGGAAAGATCTCATTGTTGCCAGCCATGCTCTGTCCATGTTCTTACTGTGCCAAATGTGGCTTAGCTGTCAGAGAAAGATTTCAGAATATGTTGTGTGTTTGACTACTTCATGCCCTGTGTGATTGAGCACCCAGTCCTGATAAGGGGTAAGATATATATCATACACTATTTATTAATGGAGCATGAAAAATCTCCAAAGCCACACGTGAAATTGCAAATTTCTCTGACTCTTGTCTCCATAATCTCATTGGGAAACAGTAACTCCTTCAAAGCAAAGAAAATCAGTCAGCTAGTCAGTAGGGGGAGCAGAAGTGAAGGGTGTTTAATAATATATATTGCTAATGTTCTGATTACTGTCGTGGATGATGCACTTGGTAAGGTGATATGTGATAAATTAATCAATTCTGGTTTTATATATATCACACACAGCCCTCCAAACAATAAATGATATGAACTCTAAAATTAACAGTAGCTTTTAGGTATTTTAAGCCTTTCTGACTGTCTTGACATAACCAGAAATGGATATCCAGAAGTTCATGATTACCACTGAACGTGTCACATTGTGGTTGCAGTCTCTGGTGCACTTAAGTGCTATATAAAAAGCATAGATTTCGACTGGAAATCCATGAGCAAAGCCAAAGAACTAGAATATGAAATCCTTAAAATTGCTCTATGTGCTGAGTGAAGGGCTGTTCAGATGTTTGATTTATCCACAAGATCTTCCATGCAAACAAGGGCCACCCTGTTGCAGAGATCAGGCAGGAGCACGGGTGGGTGGGTTATGACAGCTCTGGAGCTGCAAGAGGGAGAAGCTGTTCCTCACACAGCCAGCTGCTTTGTCCCATACCTCTCCAGTTAGCTAGTGCTTCAGTGTCTTCATGGCCAGCCTGTGCAGTAAGAGAAGACTCTGGCTTTGGGGGTGGTTTGTGAGATGTGAAGGTTCTTGGCTGCTGGGACCCAGTACACGTTGGTGTGACTGACGTGCTGCTCACACACAGTGGCACAAGGAAGACACTGCTAGCAAAAGGAGAGCTAAAATTTCACTTTGTGACCTCTGAGAAAGAAACTATGCTGAAAAAAATCTGAGCTTTATCATAGTCCTCCCACACAAATATTCTGTGGTGTGCTACGTGGTTGCTCTGTCTAACCCAGGACACAGTCCAGGTAGAATCACTGCTGGGGTATTAAAAACAACCCACTCAACAGGTGGCTCACAGTGTCCCACAAAACTGTGGCTCTAGAACTTTTGCAGAAAGCATGAAGCAGGTTTCAGTGCCTTGATGCTACTGTCCTTACATGCATGTAGTGCAGGCCTTCAATGAATTACATATTTAAGCCCAGATGGAATAAATTTCCAGTCTGAATTAGCTCAAGTGGTGCCTTTTTTGGTAAAGGGTCAAAATCTATATGCCAGAGAACCACTAAAAGGTGTCCTGCTTCAACCATTTCAACATTCCCAAGCTGACAGCATCTAAGTGGGTTTGCCCCATGATGGGATTCCCAGGGTATTGTGGCTCTGGAGCCTTTCGGGGTCTTCTTGAAAGTGTTCAGAGTGTAAAGTGTCTTTTGGCAAGGGGAGCACTGAGTGATCATGTTTTAAATGCAAACAAATGTCTGCACACTTTCCTGATTGTGGCTTTGAAGCAGCTGTAATGGGATTGCTTGTAGTATTTTAATGGATACCAAAAAAAACATAAATGGCATTCGTTGTTTTTAGACCTGCTGCTGAACAGTTGGAAGAGTGCCCTGTGATTACATCTAATTTAGTGTTCAGTGGGCTCTAGATTGGATTTCTTCTTATTAGTCTGGAGACACACTGATAAGAACACTCTGATTAAGGTATCCTGGTAGCCAGTATAATTTTCTAAGCTGGAGCTTTTTTGAAAATATATTGGTGCTATGGTAAAGCAGGATACAATTAGGAAAAGGGAGTTGTTGGTCTTGTAAAAAATGGTTGAGTTTTTATTTAGAAGAAAAAAAAAATCACTATAAAATTGCAGAGCAGATCATATTGTTACTTACTGTTTTGGATAAGACTTGTCAGTGTTTCTTAGAAATGTAATTATCCTCCTGTTTAAATAGACTGTCACAATACAGGCTCAGATTATTCCACTTTAATTCTGGCAGAATTGGCTTGTGTGAGTACTTTACACCTGCAGGCAGCACCACTGGTGTTGGAAATGCTGCAGTTGGGTCAAGTAATGCTCAGCTCAGGCACAACAGCCTCTTAAACTGCTCCATTTGATGCTGGTGTATGGTGGGAAATGAAGAATCCAGAACAAATTTTAGACCACCTGGGTAGCATTAGAATTCTGTATTTGTCTTACAAGCCAGAGGTGTGTGAGGCAATATATTATATTATATTTGGCAAGAAAATAGTCCAGTATGGTTAGATAATAAGTGATGGGGGTTTTGGTGGTGTTGGTTGGATTATTTTTTTTTTTGAGGGGGGTGTGATTTTCAAATCCTATTGGTTTCATTTTAAACGTTGCTGTTGTTGAAGTCCTCATTATAGTTAGCTCTCTTAAGTAGCCTACATGCCCACATCAATCATCACAACTGGATGTCTGTTCAGTTGCTGATTTCACAAATATGGTGTATTTCTAAATATGCACTCCTAACCAAATCAGCAGCAGTTATTACACGAGTCCAACTGCATGGCTGTTGTGTCAGAGAAGCTTTTCTGGGACCATGTCATCTTGTTTGAAGACAGGATACTAAAAACTACTGTAGTTACTGTTCCCTGGCCTCATAGATTCTTCTTTCCAGCAGGCTGGACCAAGTGGCTGCTGAGAATTTTAGGTCAGTGTGTATTTTAAAGAGCTCTACTGTGTTCTAGGAAGGGATAGTTGGAGTAGTTTGCCTTAAACACACAAACAAAAACAATGACAAAACAAACCCAACCAAAGCAGGAAGCAAACAAGGGCAAAACCCACCAGATGAACCTTCAGATGAACAGTTGCTTTGCTCTCCCAAATGAGCACATGAGCAGAGTCAATCTGCAGTCAAACTGAGCTCTGGGTAATGGGCACCAAGATTGTTAACCAGTGTTTTTCATATCTGCTTCCCTCTCTGCAACCACATTAAAACAAACATTCTGGGAGCCTTTTTATTACAGCTACACACTGGGTGCTTTGCATGGCTTTATTTCCTGGAACAAAAGATATAATAAACCCTCTCCTATTTAAAGAGATTGTGTATCAAAATCATAGAAGGGGATGAAATCTCATTTTTTCAAGTGGCTGGCAACTATCAATTTTCAATAAATTTCCTTGAGGAAATTTACTTTGTATAGTTACTAATCACACGAGTGCCTTAAATAAATAATAATACATCTGAAATGGTTGAGAGGCCTATGTCTTGCTAGGCAAGAAAGAATCCCCACAGTGGACTCTGTTTTGATGTTGCTAGAAGTAGGTATTCTTCTGGGGTATGTGTACATTGAAATCAGTGGTTTGTTGTATCCCTCTCCTTAAATAAAGCAAAAGCTGAAAACCTTCTCCTCCTACAACTGTCTGCCCAGTAGGGAAAACTCAACAGTGTAGTTGGAAAAGACCAATAATCAAAGTGATGCCTGCAGTTTGAGGTGTTTACAGATAAAGTCACTACAAAAGTGGTGAAAAATTAGATTTCCAGATTAAATCTTCTGAGTTAAAAATGGAGCTGGATCTAATACTGACAACTTCAAATGACCTTTATTTAAATGAGATTTGTATAAAGTGACGAGTCATGTGTGTACTTTCAGATGCTGCTGTTATGAATCTTCCCAAAAGTCCACCAGACAAAATTTCCTTTGAGTGATTCTCTTTATTAACTTGTATTTTAGCTTGTTTCTCCTTCACTGAATAGTTGAGATACTTGGGACTCCTATAGCTATTTTGGTGAGGTTGCTTGGAAAGTACCTCCGTGGCAGATTTGCCAAGTTTGAAGTGCTTGTGTTGATTTGTAATTGTAAATTGGATCCCAGTAATTAAGAGCTTAAAATGGGATCTACCAATTATTTGTTGTACGCTTTTGGAGATTGTTAGAAGCTCAAAGAAAATGCAGTGAAACTCAAACCCATAACAATTATTACCAAAACAAAACCCCAAATTGCATTTTATACCTTTTACTGTTACATACATGAGTACCATTAAACAGTGATGCAAACAGTATATAAATGACAAGAAAAAGAAATTACAGTTTTTCATTTCCAAGTCCTTTATAGCACAGTAGTCTCTCCTCCTCCACATAGCAATCTTCTGAGCTTTAAGTGATGTGGCAAATCATCTTAGTCCGTGGGGTTCTTCATTTTTATCCTGGATAATAGACAACAGGCATTAAAAAGAGGCTTTCTGATGAGATGTCACAATGACAAGGCAAGCAGTGGAGCAGGATGCCCAGAGAGTTTTGCTTTCTCTGCCCTTGAGGAATTCCACAGACCAGACTGAATAGAACTCCAAGCAACCTGGTCTGAACTTCCACCTCATCCAGTTTTGAGCAGTCTAACAGGGCAAAAAACCTTCCTGCCCTTCTGAATTAGCCTGTGATCTGGTGCAATGATATTTCTCAGATAAAGCAAATACCTGCTTTAAATATCTATACATTGATTTTGCTTTGGGTGGGGTTCAGAGCAGATGATCTTTGGAGGTCCTTTGCAATCAATGTCATTTCTAGGATCTGTGATTCCTTATTCTTAGGAAAATGATGTATTTTCCTTTGATTACTCAAAATATTTCTGGCTTTAGCAGAGATCTATGCAACCCTCACCCTTCTAGCCCGACAGAATATTCTGCACAGATCTGTTTAATAGATTTAGAATTGTTTTCAAGCAGTTTGCCTCCAGCTTTTTTTTTTTTTCCTTCAGATTTCTGCATTTAGGCTGCTATTGTGATAATATTACCAAACTCAATAATTGCTTTTCGAGCCAGGGGAGCAGCATCTGCCAGACAGAGAAATGCAATTACAGTCAAGCACTAATGAAAGGCTGCAACAGCATCTGCCTTTTCTGTGTCACTTCTGCAGCCTGTCTGCATGCAGCTTCCTAAAGCAACCACTAGTGTGGATGTCACTCTGCAGTTCATTACCTGCAGGCTGCTGGGCTTACCTGACAGACCTCACCTGGTTGTGGTTTCCCAAAAAGCTGACTTCTTGGGAGCTCAGGAAGTAGAGCAAATGTGTCTAGGCTGATGTGCATCTGAGTTAGCACGTGGTTATCTAAACTCAGCTGTCACCTTACCTGCAGGAGTGAAATGAGACAGTGCTGAATTTGGAATAACAGATGGCCAGATGCTCACAGTGCTCTGGGTAGCAACACAAGTGCCCCAGTCCTGCTTTATGGATGGTCTTCAACTGCTGTTGCAGCCTTTTTGATCTCAAGTGAAAGAAAGGCCTTTAAAAATCTCTCCAAAACAGGACTGGCTGACTATGCTCTGTGCTTCCTTCTTAACTCATTATCAGCTCATGACTTTTCCATTTTAATTTGCATTGAATAAATTTGCTCTCACCACCACCATCATCCGGTTTCCTGAACGTGGAGAAACACTTGAAGCCAGTTCAAGGAAGCACGATGATGATTTCATGCTGCTTATGATCACTTGAAGACTCTTCAGTGGTCAGTCATCACATTAGAAAATGTAAATTTCAGTAGATGTCTAAATGGCTTGACACAGTGAGAGGCATTCACATTACTCCCCTACACTCCAGGGCATTTAAAAATGTTCCTGGAGCCTAATATAATTATTTTGCCAATAAGTAAGCAGGGGCACACACAATTCAGTCGTTAGATGTTGTCATTGACTGCTGTGATGACAGAGTACTTGACCAGCTCTTTCTGTGTTGGCCCTTCAGCTGGTCTCTCTGATAAGCTGCACGAAATCACAGAGTTTTGAAGAGAAAATGGTGAAAAATGAAAGCCAACAAGTTTTGGGCCTTTTATTCCAACAGGCATTGCATATCTGAAGGAAAGCTTTCTGCCAAGGGTCCTTTCTTTGCTGCCCTGCAGTGTCTCTGACTATAGATGTTCTCTAAAAGTGATGTGTGTCCAAGCTGTATTCTGCTGTGCAAACCTGTTACCCACTTCTCCTCTTCATACAAATCTCTTCTGCATTTGTACATCTGCCTTTTTCTGGCGAGTTCTCATTTTCCCCAGTGCAGTTGGGACACGCCAACCAGTTCATGGGATGCTGAACATTTTCATTCTCCTTATGCTGTCATCGCTGGTGAAACACAAAGCCAGTGAAAAAGAGAAGTTTTCCAGGGGCTCTGTGCAGCTTTTTTTTCCCCCTGACACTTTCCTTTTGACTCGTTAACGTACCAAAGATGATTTCTGGTCCATCCTATAGCAACAGAGATGAACCTGCAGTCTCCAGCACATGTTCAGGTTTCTAGGCTGCTCTGTGACTCTCTGAGTTAGGCAGTTCCTTGTCTTTGCTGAGCTGAAAGTACAAACATTTCTAAGGGTAAAAGCCATATA
Organism: Corythornis vintsioides; assembly: GCA_025447755.1. NCBI lineage: Eukaryota > Metazoa > Chordata > Aves > Coraciiformes > Alcedinidae > Corythornis > Corythornis vintsioides. The sequence continues at coordinate 108,599 of JAOEGS010021600.1, read as the reverse complement.
AACATCCCCCTTTGCTCCTAATAACCAATTTTTTTTTTTCAAGCATTTTGGGTTTGGAGTTCAAAATGTTATTTAGATGTTAATCACTTGAAACTGTGCTTGGGCATATAATTCAATTATGGCACCATCTTAATTATGCAGATGGTGCTTATGAGCATCTGATACAATTACAGTGGCAATTCAGCACACATTGGTTCAAAGGGCTTTGCTGCAACACGTTATGGTTTCAATGTGTGTGGATAAATTCCCTTTTTTCAGGAAATGGGTTCATGGAATACTGCTTTGCTCTGCTCATTGCTCTCAACAGCATGTAAACCACAAGGACTTGAACCATTCTCCTGTATTCTGTGGTGGTCCTAGAGATTTCTTCATGTTTTTAACATCTCCAGAGGGATGAAAATGGAGACTTGAGTTAATAATCCATCATCCCTCTGGGTAGCAGGCGGATTTATTTCTACTTGAATTTTTAACCTCCTTTTGAATGCTGCACCACATCTGGAGGCCGTGTGTAAATCTCATCCAATCAAGCTGATAACAAAATGGGAAAATTAGTGGAATTTACTTTTCACCATAAATTGGTGCAAAATAAATACCATGTAATTCTTGCTAAAGATGGACTTAACTTTTCATATCATCCCTTCTTTTGATGTGAGTCCCATAAAAGGAACCCTTCCTATGTTTTACAGCATGGTTCAGTGTTTAAGGAAAATCACTGTTTCTGACTCCCAGATTATGTTTTTCTCATTCCCTTTGTGTGAGCTTGGAAAAAAAAAATTCCTTGCAACCACTTCCAACTCTATGTGAGCCCAGTCTTGTATACTTAATTATTGGTTAGATGCCATTAGGGAGGCTGTAGTAGTGAAGACAGATTAAGCAAAACATTGGAATTTCTATAGGGGAATATCTATAGAGGGGATATTAGAATAACTGAGAGTTTTGAAAGGAATATAAATATTAATGCTTCTGGCCAAAAGTCATCCTCTAACTCACAGAAAGTAGGAGTTAATTTTTTTTTTTAGGGATGATTGATTCTGTTTTCTCAGTTTTTCACTTCCCACCTTCCCTCTCTCCCTGATTCTGATCAGAAATAGAAGATGAATCCATCTCATGATGCACTGAGCATGGCCACATCTGTATTGCTGTTGAGCACACTATCTGTCTGTAGATTTAGGGACTGCACATGCATGGCATAGGTGATGCATAGAGTAGGTGCTGTCACCACAGAAAACCTGGCTAGCACCAGAATCCCCACTTGTAAACAGGCTGCACAAGCATTATTAATTCCTCTGATACTTAGAGGAGAAAGTGTGTCTGTGTTTGGGGCTATATAGATAGGATTGGTTTATTATTTATTTATTATCAGTTTATTATTATTTCTTTTTGGTATTTGGCTCTTATGGAAATGTCACAGATTATATCACCACGAACCTTTAATTGAAAATATATACCAGCAAAATGTGGTTTATTCATCTTTTGCTGAAACTAATCAGAGAATGGATTTGAATCCTGTGTATTTGCTGGAGTTCTAGGCCAGCTTTGCTCTGAGGGTTTGTTAAGTGGGATCAGTGATGGGTTAGATTTGGAGCTCACTCTTTGCACAGGAGCAGATTACATCAGCCCAAGGCAGCTCTGCTGGGTGTGCACCAAAGACGTGCTGGTTGTCCACGTATGCAAATGCAACTGTAGTTCAGTTGTAAATCCTTTCATTACTGAGACTGTTTTCATTTTGCTTTATGCTTATTTACAAGTGCTGCTTACAGCATAAAATGTTACTGTAATATTAGAAAAAAAAATAGCATCTAGCAAAATAAATTAAAGCACATGCTTGCATTCACTTCTCCTGTGTAACATAGGTACTAAGCCTCTGCTGTGGAACAACAAATCCAAAGTCTAATGTGCATTACCTAAAAACAATATGGGAGACCAGTGCACAAAGACAGGGAGTAGAAACCAAAGGATTTGTGATGCCTAAATGGATGTTCAAAACTCTTTGGCTGATTATGCCTTCTAATAACTTGTTAAACTGTTACTGGTGGAAAAAAGGCTAGTGTACAAGATTGCAAGAGAGATGCATAATGCATGAGAACCAAGAGAGAAGGAAGATTGCTTTGGCTTGGACATACACATGGCTGAAGGAAGCAAGGAGTAATAGGTGACATTGCTGTTTGCTCTTGAAGCAGAATCTCTGAAGCTGAATGCATGGCAGGAACTGTTCTTGTAGCCTAATAAGAAAATTGCTCTGTTACTTCTGGTGCAGTCAATAGGAGTGTGGATTAGGTGTCACGTAATTATGAGTCATGGAAACACAGTTTCCAGAGGATCTTACTAGTGCTGCTTATGATTTCTTAAAATTCTTTTAGCTATTAATTCAGGAGAAATATAACCTCTTAATTATCCACCATTGCCTTCTACGGGACCTTCTCTTACATGATGTCAAGCTTTGTTTTACACAACATATAAAGAAGAAAAATCAGATACATTGATACTGACTGTTCTGTAGGCTAAGAAGGTGAGTTCTGCTCAGCTGCCCCCTCATTCCAAAGCACTGCATTCCTGTTCTTGAGAAGAGGGCTCTACTCAAGGACACGTCCATCTTCTATGGGTCTCAGTGACCGTAGCCATTTACTGCAGTAAGGAGGCTCTGCCAAATGACAGCAGGAGTGCACAGCAGTGCAAAGGCAGGGTGCTGTGCAGAGGGAGCACCTCTGAAGTTGCATTTTGGAACAAATGAAAGGCAGCACGTGCAGCTAACAAGCATGGATTTCTTCCCCAAGAGGATGCCCTGTTGTCTGTAGCCAGGCTTGTGCAGTTGGTTGAAAAGGGAAGCTCCCTGTGCTGGTAGAGATGTGTTTAAGGTGGTTGCTTGGTGAGGACTGGGGAATACCTTTTCCTTTTCACCTATGAACACGTTTGTCTTCTGGTTTAGTATGAGAGTGGTGCCTTGTAGAAAGCCAGAGTCTTGCAATATTGATTCCTTTTAGCTCATTGACAAAGCAGCAAGAATGTTGTGGCCAAGGGAACTGAGGTAACAGCACACGTTCCTGCCATACACCATGTTTCTCAGGCTGGTAGTAGTCAAAAGGTGTGGGTTGTGGGTTTTGGCTTTGGTAAAAATTGTTCATTTCCTTTCACAAATGTTCATTTCATTTCACAATTCCAGTGTTCCTTAATTGGTGGGTGTGTTGGATTGTCTCAGAGGGAGGTGCAACTTGTTGATGGGATTGTGTGTCCTCTATAGGTGACAGAACTCTGGCTGGATAATTAGAACTTGCACAAGTACTGTCCACATTTTCTGGCTGAACTGATGCCAACTGACTGCTGTGCAAAAAGTTTGGTGGTTTTTTGTTTGTTGGGTTGGGTCTGGTTTGGTTTGTTTGGGGTTGGGGTGTTTTTAAGGATGTAAATCGCCCTTGTGCTGCTTTTCCACAGCTGCACAGGAATCTGGTGTAATGGAATGGATTTGATTCACAGAATTCAGACTTGTAGGACAATGGAGGGTGATCACTAGCCCACGAGACTGGAGGACTTTTGCTCAAAGCAGAGCCAGCTTCTTAGATCAGAGCAGGTTGCTCTTGACTTTATTTGGTATTGTTATGAAAGCCTCCAATGATGGAGACTGCACAACTCCTCTGAGCAACCTGGTCCACTGCTTGGCTATGCTTTGGTGTGTTTTTTGGACTAAAACTTGCCTTTCATTAAGTTTTGGTCCATACCCTGCACTTCTCTCTTTTTGTCTCTGAGGAGAATGATGTTTTCTTTCCCTGCATGATCATATTAACCTTGCACTCCTTATCAGAAAATGTCAAAACTTCTGCAATTTCAGTTAGACTTAAGACAGCTGTTGGTAAAGAAAATGGGAATAAAAGGGTTCTTCTCATTGTGAACTTCACATACGAGTGTATTCATGGAACACTGAGGTGGGGGTGTTTACCATTTCTATCTATATTAAGCAGAAGACTTCTTTCAATATTAATGTCGAATTTTAAACAAAGGGAGGGGGCTGAGCATACCAAAATAATATTTTAAGATAACTAGCACTGTTATATGTCTTTCTATTTCCCAGCTATGGGAGTACTCATGTTGACTCTGGTTTTATTCACTTTTTTAATGTAACAGGCAAATGAAGACCTTTAAATGTGGATTGGCTTTTGTGACCGGATTGGTTTTTTTCGTTTTCAATTTAACCCCAAAATCAGTCTCTCTTTATTCAATTATTGCAAGACTAATACATTATAAACATTTCCTCTCTTTTCAGGCTTCTCAATGCCAATAAGATCAACTGCCTGAGGGTAAACACGTTCCAAGGTCTGCATAATCTCAAACTGCTATCTCTTTATGACAACAAACTGCAGACCATCAGCAAGGGGCTCTTTGCACCTCTCCGATCGATCCAGACTCTGTGAGTATGCAGGCGTATCAGAAATGACAGCTCTCTCTCTTCACCCCAAAGATGCTGCCTGGCTTTGCAAAGGCTTTGCCTCTGACATGAAGACAATTTGGAAGAGATCCCAGGGTAGTAGCCCCTCCTTTTCTGGCTGAAATAAAAGGAGCAAGAAAAAGAAGTAGTGCATAAATTCAGTACAGCAAGCTCTCGATACCACCTGCCCATAGCAACATGAATGTGTTTTAAGTGTTTTTAGTGTTTTAAGCTCCCAGAGTAATTCATTCATGCTGTTTGTTGGGAAGATCATAAATAATTTTGACTCTGTACAATATCTGAACATCAGATTCTGTTGAAACCATCAGCCAACAGTTTTTAATGAGCTAGTGGGTTGGCATTTCTCCTGACTGGGTCTGAATCCTGCTGTACAGTTTGTGACTTCTGAAACCATATTTCAGCTGCCATCCCAGATAAGGGAAATGATACATGCTGGTATTTGATTCATGAAGAGAATCCACTAAACATTTTCTGAGAATTTTTGAAGTGGAGACATTAGGAGAAGAGGGAAAAGAAGCAGAACTGGTGTAGAAATGACTCAGTGTTTACAGAAGGTGGTTTCATCCTAGAGCTGAGTAGTAATATAATAAGGTAAATTATACTGAAGGACCCAAGGAAGAACCCATCACCCAGTATTGTGTATGTGAGTTTATATGTATCTGTGTGTGCATAGAGAGATAGAAGGTTTTGTGTATTCATGTAATATAGAAGTATATAGATTCCCAGTATTAAAATACATGTATACATATATATACATACTGGAATATATATACATGTTATAGGTTTATATCCATCCTATAGTACTGAAAATGTACATCTACATATGCACATATTTATTTTAATACTGGAAATGCATTGACCAAATTAGTCTTGGGTTTTTTTTTTTTAATTCATATCAAAATGAATAGGGATGTTTTCTATCAGTGGGGTACCTGCTACCCCCCTCAGACAGCCACAAGCACAACCTGAATTTCCAACAGATACATGGCCAGTCTGTATTACTGCAAACCATTAAGGCATTAGAATAACCACCTACAGCCCTCTCCCAGTCATGTTCCTCCCACCCTGCTGTGATTCCTTCTTCTGCAACATGCTATGTATGTACATAGATATCTATGCACACAGATACAGATGTAAACAAGGGTGGCAGAGAAAAGGATTTTCATTTACCAATGCACATAAGATTTGTCAAGTCAAACAACAGGCAACACCCTTAAGGTACCAAAAAATGCCTCCTTGGTTTCCATGGCATTTTATTGGCATTCCCATTGGCCAGTGCTCCAAGAATGGACTTGTTGCTTCACACCAAGACACTTATTTCATGAAATGTTTTGATTCATTCTCTCATTTTTTATACTCCAAGCGATTGCCATTTTCTTCTACCTTTTTCTAGAGCTACAAAACCAGTCCCACATCTTGACTCTACATTATTATTTACTCTTTGAACCTATCATACCAGGAATGGCTCTACTACAGCAGTAATCTTCAGTTTCCTCAGGCACTTTCTGCTATGTGTGCTTTCACTTCCCACTCCCCAACAGCCCTTGCCCTCTTCTATTTTATACTTATTTTGTTTAGTGACAATTCATAAATGTAACTGCAAACAGAAGTTTCCACAGGAGGAAAAAACACACACAAACAGAGTGGAGTGCTTGTGAGGTTATAACTTTACACCTCTACCCAAACCAAATTGAAAAACATCTGTCTTTTTTTAAACTGGCTTTGCAGTTATTGGAGAGCCATGTTCTGCTCCCTTGGATGTTAGAGTGACTGGTGCAAGTTAACTGAGATCAGAATCAGTCTCTGCAAAAGACTTAATGCAGTGCTCAACTTTGTTAAGCAGAATGAATCATAACAGCAGCAGAGAAATACTGTTTTTCTCCATTATACTGCAGCAGATTTGTGTTACCCAAGTCTAAATATCCTGGTAAAATGGATTTATAATACCTATTTCCACTTTTATGGGAAATGTGCAAATTTTGGGGGAAGGATGGATGCTGCTTATCTGCCAGTTGCCAGAGGAGGAGAATGAACGAGGCAGAGACAATTTTCTTCACCAAGATGCCAAAAAAAGCCTTTATTTATTAATTTACAGCTCTTTTTATACCCTTTTAACTTCCAGGCAATTGGACAAGAAGCCAGCCACCCCCTGGGGTGATTGGCTGGGGTGCCACAGCACCCAGAGTCAAAACATCTTTCTGCTGTTTTACAAACAAATGCCAGCAAGGCCACAGCTGGTGGGAATCTTTGCAATCCCACAGGAAGGAAAATTCCAAGCAGTAGTATTTTAACATCCAGAGGATGGAGTCAGATTCTACCTGCATCTAAAGTTCTGTCTCAAAAGTAAAAATTCTTGCTCCAGGGAAGTCCATGTAAAGGGGGGTGACATAAAGGGTGGTCTAGTGGTTAGGGTTCAGCACTCTCACCGTCACAGCCCAGGTTCAATTGCCAGTCAGGGAAGATAACTTTGTGATTGGTCTAGGTGATCCTGATCTGGCAGGAGGGTTGGACTAGATGATCTTCTAGGTCCCTTCCAACCCCTGACACTCTGTGATTCTGTGAATCCTGTTACACGTGATGAGTATACACAAAAATCAATTCCACTGGTAAGAAAAGACCTCTGGATCACTTCTGGCTCTCCCCGTGGATCCAAGGCACTCCACTAATTTCTATTTTGATCCGTAGGAAACTGAGCTTCCTGATGACATTTCTTTTCAACCAGGATACAAAACGATCTTCAGGTCAGGCGCATCTAAAAAAGTGCATTCCTCTCAAAAGACTTCGTAGCCAGGAGGTCCGTGTCCTTTAAAGCAGACTTTGCTATCTTAATTTTTCCTTCCTGTAAGCAAGGGCTGGTTGCAGGCTTAAGGAGGATTCAGGATTCTCCCGTCCATGTGCAGCTCCGTGCAGTTTCCTCCAGGCCTGGGTTTTTTTTTTGTGGGGGGGAAGCTCATCCGATTTACTCGACTCTTGGGGCACGCGTTGGTGAAAACCAGTGTCACGGGTCACTTGTGATTAACCAGCCCATCCTTCTCCCAGGCATTTAGCTCAGAACCCATTTGTGTGCGACTGCCATCTGAAGTGGCTGGCTGATTACCTGCAGGCTAATCCGATCGAAACCAGCGGCGCTCGCTGCAGCAACCCGCGTCGCCTTGCCAACAAACGCATCAGCCAGATCAAGAGCAAGAAGTTCCGCTGCTCAGGTAATTTGTTTAAGCCAGCCTGGCCTGCACTTTTCCCTTCAGAAAACAAGCAGCTCCAGAGAGCCCTGCTAATCGAATCTGCAGGACAGTGTTTGCCATAATGGATATTAGGGAGCATCTGGGAAAATTACATTTGGAAAATTCAGTTAGTTCTGCAGAAAGCCAATTAGCTTATGGATTTGGAAAAAAAAAAAAATAAATGGGGGGGGTGGGTTGGGGAATAGACAGTCTTATGGCTGTCTTCTGTGCATCTCTAAAAAACAAAGAAAAGGGGAAAAAAAAGCTTGTGGCAATTAATTTTCAAGAATGGCCAGGTTATAAAATGTCTAAGGAAAACAGTGGTGATGTATGTGAATCCATGTGGCAAATGTCATCTTTTAAAGGGGTGGAAGGTGGAGGGATAGTCATTGGTATTCAGGCAGAACTCGACCTTAATGAGTGCTGAGCTCAAGTGAGTTCTCAGACCATAAAGGCTGAGGACAGTATGACTGAGAGTCATACAACTGGCAATGGGCCTTTCTGACCTGGGATGTGAGTGAAGCTGGGGCAGAGGATGGCATCGCTTCACATATATTTTCTTCTTTATATATATCCACAAGTAACATGCTCTAACTCAAGTAAAAGTGCTGTCAAAGTTGGTAAGATTCTTTCATGTCTGTATGTTAGTAGCTTGCAAATCAAAACTTGCAGCACAGTTCAGGCAAAGAGTTTGTGTTGTGAACTAGCTGCAAAAGTATTTCCACCGAAATATAACCTCTGATGTAACATAAACACCTTCTTCTCAACCCTCTCCATTCTTTATTTATGGTCCAAATATCAGTGAAAGGACGTTTATTGCCTTACACAGCATAACTCAGCAGAGTGCTTCTTCGTGTGTTTTTTTCTTTTTCTTTTATATATTTTAGATTCCTGCATTTTTGTACATTGTAGAGACAAGCAGGTTTCAGTGAGCAAATCTATTTGTGTGTGCTGAGAAGAAAAAGAGAAAAATGACTGTTATTGATGGAGTACCTTGCAGTGTTTTCTATAAAAATTATGATGATTTTTGTCTTTTTCCTCTGAAAAAACAAACCAGACAAAACCAAACCAACAAAAACCCCTATGATTAGTTGTGTTCCTGTGGCAAAAGATTGATGACTCTAGGTGGGGATGCAGTGAAAGTGAATGGCAGCAGCCCAGAACAAGCCGTGGTGTTCCGTGTGCCTCTGCGAGCAGTGTGCTGAGCTAAACCTTCTCTTTATGGGGAAAATAAAATAAAGGTAACTTCATTTGCAGTCAGGTTTTCCTGGACATGCTTGTTAAAGCCTTCAATCACTTGTGAGTTGGCCACAAAATTTATAACCAGACCTGAAATGATGACATACTTTTATCTAGCTTTTTGGATTGTGTCCATCATAGTAACAAGATAATTAGTCAGTAATATTCATATTTAAAGGAAGTGGACATGAAAATGCATAAATATAATTTAGAAAGGAAAGCAGACTGCAGAAACAGATCAGTATAAATCTGTACCCAATTTGCCATTGTTATTTTCTTCTGCTTTTATTAATAGGCTAGAGAAATTAATGTTATGTATGTGCATGCATGCCTTGAACAATGGTACAGGCTATTGGATTAGGCAAACACCATCTGATACCGTTTATGAAAGGTCATAGCTAAGAAGAGCACCAATGCAGAACACAGTACCTGGTGATGTTGAGAATAATATGTTGTGTGAGTTCTTATCTTGGGGGTCCTTTCCTTGAGGCATGAGGCTAATTTTTCCTTGGTCCACACCGCTATGAATGTATCAAAACCACATGGAAAAGACATAAACCTGACTTATGAAGGAGGAGAGCAGGGATTGTTACAGCTTCAGAACAAAGATTTCAGCTGGATGAAAACTAATTCTATTCAAAAGCTCAGCAGAGAAGATATCCCTGCCTGTAGAGTTTCCAGATGGCTCTGAGATGCATTGAACTCGACTCGCTGTCTGCTCGCATGAGACAGGGGGAACGTCAGATGATTTAGGGGAATCTTAGTTCATAAATCAATCCAGAGAACAGACATCCTTGGCACCTGCTCTGCTCAAGTTGTCCCTTTGAATCATGGCTGCTTCAGACTTGGCTTTTAGTAGGAATTTTCCAGGTTTTCATTTTGAGGAATCTGTTTCATCCCAGGATTTAACGCAGCACGTCTCCGTGCAGAGAAGTCCATGAGGCATAAATCTTCATCATTCAAAGTCAGACTGCTGAGCAGTGCTTTGTGTTATCCAGGGATGAGCCTGTACAATCCCACTGGGATGGCAGTGCTTAGGAACATGTCAGTGTCCTTGCTGGCTGTGGGATTCTCCCTGTCTAGTTTTAACATCTTTTGCTCAGTGTATGAGAAAAGAATTGTTATTTTTTTCATACTTTGGGAAACGTGCATCTCGTTTTTCAAAGGTTTCTTGTTCAGGATCCTGGTATTGTAATGTATAGTTTAATACATTTAGGATACGTCAATGGTAGTAAAAAGGGTTTTGTGAGGGAAAATGCAGTGAAAATGAAAGGTTGGTTAAAGAAACAATGTAAGAGATTTTATCCTGACCTGGTCTTTAAGAAGTGTGGAGGATGCACAGAAGATGTGAGCTCTGTTGGGATTAGGTACTCAGATGGTGTCAGGATCACACCCATGAGTAGTGAAACCTGGGTGAGCTTAATAGATTGACATCAGGAAAGGGACCAATTCTGAAGTCATAGAAGTCTGAAGTTGTCCTGAACAAATCTGTGTTTTCCACGATCATTTGGATTCTAGAAAGTAACACAAAGGGAACTGAACCTGGCATTAAAAAAAAAAAAAAGTGATTATTTAGTAAATTAACAGAAGAAAGAGTGCTTTTTGTATGAGACTAGAGAGAGGAGTGATTAGCAGGACTGGGGAAGAGAAGCTGAGATGTTTGAAGTTCCATCAGTCTGCAACAGTAGAAGAACATCAAGAAGACACAGTCAGAGATGCAAATAGACTAAATAGAACTGTATTTGATTCATGAAATGAAACAGTGAATGAAATTATACAGAGTAGTAAACAAAAAGACATTTTTTAAATGAAGTCTAGAAAACTTCATTCTGCATATTGTTTCCATTAATATTTACTCCAGCTCCCCCCATCCTTTTAGATAGTATTTGCCAAGAAGAGCTTGCTGCCTTCTTTTAATTCATCATCAAGGCACTTTTCCCAGATGCTATTTCCTCCCTGAACCAAACAACTCAATCTTTTCCTGATAATGATGAAGCAACATCTGTGAAGGTTATAGAGTGGACATAGGAAGGAGATTCTGTGCAACAGGTAGATAATGTACGTAATTCTTTTTAGAAGGAGAATTGGAAGCATTATAGCATGAAATGAAGGAACAGTAGGGAAAGGGGCATCTTTTTGCCTGGGGCTGAGAGATATGCAAAGCTGTTGAATATACTCTCAAATATGTTTAAGCCTCAATTGCAAAAAGATACTGTTTCCTGCCTTTTTCTGCCTTCCATTTAATGTGATGCACCAAAATAATAATAAACCTCCCCTTTGCTCAACTCTTTCCCCACAGCTAGAGAATCTGAGAATAAAAAAGGTTTTTTCTTGAAAGTGAAACTGGAGGAACAGACTGTGCTGAATTCTTTCTCTCCTCTGGCTAGAAAAAGGAAATACTGACATTTTTCAGTGGCAGCAGTGAAATTTGGATGATCATTTTCTTTCTGGCTGCATCTGCCAGTTATGACCACCTAAGGATCCAATGGTACTTGCCAGCCTGAGGTCACTGGAGGCTCCCATTCTTAGTAGGAATAGTAAGTAACAAGAACAACAAAAATCTTCTGCTCAGTAGTGTTTGATTAAGTTCACTACACAGCAGTTTTGTTCCTAAAGCAGCACTGGGCTTTAGGAGGAAGGGAAGTGAATCTATGAGCAGATTGTGTTGTCTCTGTGGTAGCTTATTGTCACTTCAGGAGTTGGCAGAATCCCTGATTGCTGTGTGACACTGTGTATGAAATAGCTTCTGCAGAGAGCTGTATTCAGCTGGGTATCTCCCCCCACCCCCCCATGATATGTTTGCATTTTTCAGTATATTTTGTACTTCAAAACCAATGGAAGTTCCACCTGCCAGACCAACACAAACTGTTTCTGATAGTGATCAAAGTGTGTATATATCTCTGAGCATCACATCATGAAAGCCTTTTATCTTCTCATTCTTAGAAATAAGAATCTTGGAAATTAGGTTACAAGTTGAAATACTATGGAGAAAACCTGTCCTCCCAATTCCTCTTGCATTGGGGCATGCATTGTATCTGACTAATCAGTTCCTTCAGTTCCAGGCAGTGCTGTACAAGTCAAAAGCACAGGGAGTAATAGGAGGAGGACAATGAATCTTCTGCCAGTACAGCTCTCTCCTTTTTGGACACCACTTCTTGTTACCCCAACCCAAAAAATCTCTTCTTACTAATTGCAGTTTTTCTCCTGGTGCTTTATGTGTGTTTTGCAGTCTCTGTCTTCATTCTTCACCTTTCTTGGCTTACCTGTCTCCTTGGAGCAGAGTTCCTATTACTTGTGCTCACCTCTCATTTCCTTTGCTCTTTTCTGTGTTGTTTCAGCCACAGAAGCATAGATGGGCAGTGTATCCCATCAGGAGAACACTGGCTGCACACTGGGGCTTTCTGTCCAGTCCCTACAGCAGTTCACATCTTCCCTTGTCCTTTCTCTCCTAAATTATCCCCTTGTCTGATGCCAAGCTCACCAGGGCTTGAGTGGAGTGAGGGAGAAGAGTATGAAGCATCACCTCTGGTATGGACAACTGGAAAAGCAGCTGCATTCACATTTCTTCCTGTGTTTGGGTTTGTGTGTGTTTTGGTTTTATTCAGATAAATGCTGTGCTCTACTTTTTTGCCCTGAAAGGCAACCAAAGTACCTTCAGAATCTCTCTGAATATAGTGAAACTGAGGATGTGCATTTGTTGTGCATCATAGTGACTGTCTAATGGAAGGTTATTTAACAGCAGCAAAACACCTGCAGGTTAAATCCTGGACCAGATTCAGGATCATGAGCATGCAGTGTTCACTGTACACTGAAACTGAGTATATTTGAGCTTTGGTTTACATGAAATTTTTCAGAAGTTGGAGTCACTAGAGAATGCAACATAACTGTTACGACTGATAGGAAAGGAGCTAAATTCCCTTGTACTGTAGAAATGTTCTGTTTGGAAAAGCAATTTGTCTATGCTGTGTATATTATAGCCCTTCTTCTTCTGAAAATCCTTGATAACAATTCAGATCTTCATGGTGATATTTGTGTCAGTGACTCTAAACTTTCCCTAGCTTGTGATGAACGCTGTGGTGAAGGTTTCCTGCACTGCAGTAGGGACAAAGTAGGCAGAAGGGGAAATATTTTGCTCAAAGAAGCATAAGCTTAGCATGGAGCAGGTGGATCTGTTTGGCAGCAAGTGTATTTCTTAATAAGAAAGAAAACTGACACGTCCCAGTTACAAAGTTTATTTTAAGGCTGTCCCTCGTTTTATTTTTAAGTAGTCTTCAAAAAACCCAAACAATCTGAGGTGTTTCATTGCCTGCCAGCATCCTTATTTGCAATTATGGTAAAGAGGCAATAAAAAGAGGGAAAGTGGATGTTGAATCACCACCATATCACTTAGGCATCCAAATAATAGAGCTGTCCTAGATTCCCCAGCTAGGCAGACTACAGAGCAGCATGGATTCCTCCCTGAGGTCTGAGTTGTCCTCTGGAGGTGTCCTCATTAGCTGTGGCAGAAAGCTGAGTGATTACTCCTGGAACTCAGACACCTGGAAAACTAAGGTGGGGCAAAGTTTGTTCTCTCACATTGTAGTTACCTGTGCTGAGATGAAGCCAAGCAACACCAGAGGTGCAAAGTCAGCACTTGTGTGTATGTAACAGGCACCCAAGTGGGATAAAGAAAATAACTGGAGAGTCATTGGCACGAAGAGAACTAGTCAGCTAAAAGCAGCAAAAGAATCTTTGAATCTTTGAACCTGCAACTGGACAATAAATGTTCACCTGATAACGTGGGACTGCAGCAATCTCCTGAGGTGTTGCAGCTTGATGGGGCAGTTAAAATAGGGTCCTGCAACCTGCAGGTTCCATGAGCACTAACCAAAGAGATGGGGTGTTACAAGAGATGAATTGATGCTAAGAGCAAAGGTGTATCTAAAGAGTGGGGAGGTTTCATGAACACTGACAAATACCTGAAGATATCATTTCTATTTCAGCTTTTTTTAATTGCAAACATCTGTGCAAAATGACCTTATGTACATCCAAAGGCTTATGGTTTCTTTTTTTTTTTTAATATGCAATTTACAAAATAGAAAATTCACTGTCTTTTTATTCTACTTCTAAAAAAAAAAAAAACCCAAACAAACCATACTTAAAACAAAAAACCATCTACCAAAACCAAAATCAACCATCAAAAACCACACCAAGAGTTTGCTGGGTGCAATGTTCCTGACCATTTTTTTATTGCAACAAGCAGAAAGGCCAGAATGTACCTGTGGAGTGTTTTGCCTCTCATGTATTCTGGGGACAGAAATTAGGGTTTTGGCAGAGTGTGTGCTGGTACCTCTTGTTCGTTGCAGTTGATTAGCTTAGGCAGTTATTGTAAGCAGTGTTTAATTAGTGCAGCAGAGGAATAGAGACTTGTTCAAAATATTCTCCAGGGTTTTTTCAGGAAGACATTTGCAGGGCTCTGACTGCATCTCTTTCCAGCACGACTATAAGAGTTCACTGACACTGAAATTACTGACTTTATTACAGATATTCCACTTAATACTGAAAATCCATAGATAATAGAAAAGTCTTTGGAAAATATGAACTGTTGCTTCTCATTGCTTAACAGAGTACCGTGGGTGAATTTATTTGAAGAGCCCATGCCAGAACTGCTATATTATCAAGCCAGTGTGGGAATAAGGGTATAGAACTCTGCATCCCTCTTCACTAGAGCCATACAAAATTACTGGCAGGAATGCTACTTATAGGTAAAATTTCCAAAGAAATGAGGTGTGGATTCCAGGCTTATGCATATTTTGAGTAAATTGTGGAGGAAAACGAATGCCTCTCTGTGCTGTGTTGCATGAGTCACAATGAAATAATCTAATTTTTATATCAGAAATTGGATAGTTTGTCAGCTTGTGGGGATTGAAGCCTTATTGTGTTAGGCTCACCTGAATAGCTGCTTTAGTTTTTAGATATAAAGAGAAACAGTAAATCACATTGTCTTACTTTCATTGCTGTTTGCAAACCCAGGGTCTGAGGTGACCAAGTTAACACTGTACTTATTTTTCTGGAGTTCCCAGGTAATTGTGTGTTGACTTTGTGTGTAATAATGCTGGTTCATGGCACAGTGGTGGAGCAGAGCCCCTTGCTGTATTATCTGTCAGCTCTCAAGTACTTGCATTGTTCTCCACGAGGACAATGAATAATCTGCTTGATGCTGACTTTGTTCTTTGGACAATGCAAACCCCTTACTAAGGAAAGAGATATTGTTTTTTCAAAAGCACAAGTATTGACCTTCCCTGAAGTCCAGCAGAATGTTCTGAGCATTTGCAGAGGACAGCCACTTCTCCCTCATTTGTGAAGCCTGCAGGCACATTTGCATGGTGACCTTGGGAAGCATTCTCCACTGGCACAGCTCTGCAGATGCTGAAGTCGATGGGAGTTTTATTTCAGTGGGAGCAGCCAAGCCAAAACTGAATGCCCTGTATTACATGTCAGAATTGCAGGAAGGAGTTACAGGATGTCAGGCTGTTTGAAATAATCCAGCGTGTTGGAGAAAGAACAACACTTCCATCAGCAAATGATGTACAAAACCAACAAATGCTATGCCAAGAAACAAACCAGCAACATCCACCTTTACCTTAATCCATCTGTAGTGGCACGTCACTGGTACCTTGCTGTGAAGTGCAGTTGAAATGAGAGAAATAAAACCAAGCAGTGGCAATTCCAAATTGTCATTGCAACTACCACCAGTGTGGAAGGTCCCTGGGAGCTGAAATCAAGCTCAAAGGGAGCTGAGTGTGGCCATCAGCTCAGAATCTGTGATTGATGTGAGCTGTGCTATTTCTAGGATTGCATTTAACTAAACAGAGCAAAGCAAAGTGGAACTGACACCAAGAGGAGACACCAGGGGAGAGTAAGTAGCTAAGGAAGAGCAGCCTAGACGGGGTAGTCAGTGTGTGGTGGAAGCTGCACACCCCTCCTGCAGGGAGGAGCTGTTTGCAGTCCTTTGGTAGGATTTTCTGTCATGTTAGTTCTGTCTGAACTCTCCTGGGCTCTGTTCCTGTACACTAACCCCAATTGTGCTCCAGGGTGTTCCTGCAGCTGTAGCCTAAAGGATGACCTCTTGTGTCCAGCACCTTTTTGCATGGGTGGAGTGGAGAGCAGCTCTCCGTGAACCTTCAGCTTGTGCTTCTCCATGCTGCTTCCTCTCAACGCTCTCCTCTCTCTGGCCCTGCCTAACTCTGACTCTGCCTGTTCATGGGGTTTTCCTTTGTGCTTGATCTAACCATGTGGTAGAACAATACAAATGGAACATGGTTCTGTCAAGCACCATGGAAGGCTGCATACTCCCTGCCGCATGGCATGCTGGGAAACTCCTGCTGTTTTCAGAAGCATCAAAAGGTGAGAGATTCCCCCTTTTCTCCCAGGAAAAAAATGAAGAAGGTGAACTGTTGCTAAACCAGGCACTGCAGTGGGGAGCCCTGGTGATGTTTGGGACAGGCTTCTCAGGGGGCTTGCATGCAGAATAACCATTTCTAAGTAATTAATTTCTGTTTAATTGCTCCTAGCACGAAGAAGTTAGGCATCTTGTTGGTTAATATGTTTCGAGGATGATTCCAGCTGTATGTACAGAGATGAAGAATCATTTTTGTCTTTACCTTCTAAATAATGTAAGCTACATCTCTCTATGAGCTGGCCAGTAAGTCCTACTCCGGGTATGCTTTGGATGCTGTTTCTGTAACAAAATGCCTGCTACTTAACATAATTTGGGGCCTGATCTGAGCAATCTTACTGTGCTGACCTTTCATAATACTGCAAAAAACCTTTAGAAGAGTCTGCAAAGCAGTGTCTTTTCTCTCTTGAAAGGACACAGGTAACATGGCCTGGATGAAAATGGTATTATCCAATAGTTACGTAGCACAAAGCTGAGTCAGCATTTCCAAATGGGTCGTTTTAGCTTTGAAAGCATCAAGAAGAACTTTAACATATTTACTTTCCTAACTTCACCCCTGTCTAAAGTAGAGATAATTACACCTCCTCATGAAGGGCTTATATGGAAATACTGCCTCATCTTGCAGTTTTGTTACATTCTGTTGTGGACCCATGAGAAGGACACCTGAGATTCTTAGATTTTATCTCTAATTACTGATAACAATTAATACTGGCAATGAAATTATAACAAACAATGTGCCTCTTTCTTTCCCTGAAAATCTATGAGGATTGTGATCTAGGTGTTCCTGGCTTTTTGTCCAAGATTTAGACCAAATGATCTCTTGATCTTATTTATTTTTGCCAAATATGTGGCAGGTGAATCCATCTTTTCTAGAATATCAGGTTGGTATTCAAACCCCTGTTGAGACAGCTTGGTTTTGGTTTTTTTTTGGAGCACCTCATGCACTCCTTTTAAGTCCTTTGGCAAAGCTAAGTTTTTAAAACTGAAATCAGGTTTGCTAAACAGTGTTTAAAAAGAATAGGATGCAATGGTATTTGTCTCTGTTGCTTCATTTCCCCAGGTGGGAATTAGAAAGACACCTAAAATCTTTGAGTACTCCAAAATGTACTGTTTCTTCCTCTGAATACTGTTGTTTTGCAGAATGGGCACGTGTTTGTTTTATGATACTGAGGAATTGCAATGCTCTGGTACCTGCTAGTGGTGCCACATAAGCTGTGAAATGAAAATGTGGTCAGAGCAACTGGCCAGTTGGGATAAACACAGTTGTCATCAGTTAAACACAAGCCTTGCTGCTGCCTTGGCTACTCATTTTACTGCAAACTGGATTATTCTTCATTTTGGAAACTAGTAGAAACTCCCAGGTCACGTTTTACCTGCATCAGCAAGTTCCCAGCTACAGTGCACACACACTTTCAGGTACAATAAAGTGACCAAAGGCTGGTCTGGATGAGTAGGATGAAGCCAAGTGTTTCTGCATCTCCCTTCCGTGGCTTTCCACGGGTGATTTTCTAGTGTCCTGAACCCTGTCATGTTCACCCTGCAGCACTGCACTGATAAAGCCCTGTGTGTAGAAATGGGTCTACACATTTAAATTGGTCTGTAAGCAGATGGCTGAATTTCACATTAGTATCCCAGATGGGAATATCTTAATAGAGCAGCCACCTGTTCAAGTGATCTCAAGACTCAGGTCAAACAGTAAATTTTATCTAGTCTTTGGCAGGTGATTCCTGCTGTCTCACAGTCTGACAAGACTACTGAGTATTTGCTGAGCATATACATGCTATTGATTACCACTGACTTGGTGCTTAGCTGGGTTAAGTGTTATTTAAACTCATTCAGAAGGAAGAAAAAACCAACAAGCACAACAAAAAACCCAACAACAACAAAAAAGACAAATCAGAAGAAAAAAAACAAAGACAAAAAGAAAAATATGAAGGTGGTATTTGCTCCCATCCTCTCCTGCTGAGCTGAGAGGGCATTCCCCTGTTGCAAGTGTGGAGGCAGTGGAGTGATGCCCAGGCAGGTTCAGCTTCTTATCACTGCTGCAGCATAACAAGTTGTGGGCCAAAGTTGTAATGCCATCAAGAGAGAAAGACTGCTAAGTCAAAATGTGGTAAATATTCTTTATTTACTTCGCCAAAAAGCTTGAAACAAAACCAAAAACTGACTTTCACCTTCTAATTTTATATAGGCCTTTTTCTCCTTCATAAAGTGTGCCACTTGCTTTTCCATCCTTCTTTTTTTCCCAGATGAATCTTGTATCCATCAGTAATCTGAAATGTATATGTAATAAATTTTTACCCTGTGCAACTTCATGATGATTGTGATTATTCTTTCAAACAAAACTTTTGCAATATAAAAATCAGATATGCTTCTTCAAGGGTTAATGTGGGGATTTCCCAGATACTTTCTGATCACTGAAAAATGTTGAGTTTTCAAGACATACTGTAATTGTAGCAGTTTTACCAAATAACTGTTCTTTTTTGGCATTATTTCCAAGGGATCATAAACAACCAAATGTACTGTCTCATAGACCTAAGAAAGAATATTTGAATTGCACAGCTAAACCAAAGTGTGCCTCTGAAATCAGAATGTTAGATTGCCTGCAGAATTGCTTGCTTTCCGTGCATCACCCCGTGGAGGTAATGGGCAACATTAATTAAACTAATAGTGGGTTTATGTGACTTCTTTTTTTCTTACAGAAAAGAGTATGTGGTGATAAAATGAGCAGTGGTGTGTTTATCAGTCTGGGAAGGGGAAGCAGGTGATGAATACCCTCAAGTCTCTAAAAGCAAATTTCAGCTCAGGTTGAAGTTTTTATTGATTTTTTTTCAGGTCCTTATAAATGGAGCTTGCTCAGATCTTTCCTGAGAAAGCCTTGCAATTGACTTTTAAATCTCTGGATGAGTTAAAAAGTGCTGTGGGTAGTTACAGTCCCTGGACATTGCACGAGGTTCCTGAGACAATTCTGGTGCTTCCATTATGAAATATGGAGTGAGTGGGCAGGTATTGCACGGTGGGGGCTTGGCAACTCTTTCCTTACATCCACATTTATTAATACTCCTGTTTCCTTGAAGCACAGAGATCGAGTTTCCAACCTGCTGTTATTAAAAGAATAAAACTAAAGCTGAAAAGGACTGATTAGTTCACTGAGCCTAATTGGAAAAGCATTTCATTAGAACGGGTCAAAAACCTAGTCAGAGAGGTCTGGCAGTCATGGTATAATGGTACATTAGGGAGTGCTTCCAACTAAATATGGTCTACCTGTTCCTTAATTAAAATGAAAATGATTTAAACTGCTATTACTTTCCTTTGCTGTTTGTTTAACCTCTTAATAAAGGTATCTTATTGTTGGAAAATCGACAAGGTTTCTCATAAAAAAAAATTGCCCTCAAAAATAATGCTAATAGCTGAGGTCTGAAAATATGAGGAGGGCTTAATGGTATCTGTAAAAATCCTTTGTCATTTGAATGCACCAAGAGAGCTCCTGATTCCATTGTGTCCCTTTTCCTTGCTGCTGAACTAAGCTCCAAATGCAAAAAAAAAATGACTTGGCTGGAGCTGCTTTGGAGCCGACTCCAAACGTGCTTCAAAAAATACCTTAACAGGTAGGCTTGTTAGACAAGGAACGAATCTATCAGGGGAAGAGTGAAAGAACAGAGGCTGGTCTTGGGAGTCATTGCAAAAGCTGCTGAACACAAATATTTGGCAAGAATCAAAATCCCGTGCAGAAGCTGGGAGCTGACAGGAGGCGACGCTGAGAATGGATTCCAGCAAACCTGCAATTGCTGCAGTTAGCAGAAATGGTTTGCTGGAATATATTTTCTTTTTTTTTTTTTTTGCAGGGTCAGAGGATTACAGAAGTAAATTCACTGGGAAGTGTTTCATGGACCTTGTGTGTCCCGAGAAGTGTCGCTGTGAGGGGACAGTTGTGGACTGCTCTAACCAAAAGCTGACCCGCCTACCCAGCCACCTGCCCGAGTACACCACTGATCTGTAAGTGCTGCCCCTCTCACAGCTGCTCAGCAGGGCAGCTTGCTTTGCCTAGTTGCAAAAAACACTTGGGCCAACACCTCCTGCTTTCATCCCTGTGTGAAAAGTTGGTTTTCTTTCAAAGGAACACCACAACTCCATTCTTTCAAAGGAACACCACAACTCATTTCCTTCTCATTGCTGCCCAGTGTGGGGAGCAGGGAGGAGCTGTGGCCCTGTGCATCACCTGCCTGTGTGTGTCTTCTGGAAGTGGGGGCCTGTTGTGAGGCCCAAGCT
>JAOEGS010021600.1:53226-83099 GCA_025447755.1 Corythornis vintsioides | reverse complement strand
GACAGGTTCAAGCTCCAGAACTCCCTGGGTACCTAACTTAGTGGGAGCACAGAGGTAATGGGATGCTGACCCATAGGGAGAGGCTGCAGCTCCCACCTATCATCTTTAGAGTCTCCAAAGCACCTACAGAAAATCAGTGGGACTGGTCATTCCTAATGAGATCCCAGCAGCTGTTTTTTGCAGAGAAAAACATTGGCAATGAGATCAAAATAAAATGTGAACTGCCATACTTCGTGCACTGCTGGGGAGAAAGGGGACTGACCTCCTTTCTTGGAGAATAAGAACAAAAAAATACATCTCAGAACCTGAAAGGGACATTTAGCAGTTCATTCTGTTAAATCTTGCTGAAGTTACTAAGTGAACTTAAAATATGGTCTTCTAATAAGAAATACCAGGCTGTCTTGGCAACAGCTGGTGCTGCCAACCCCACTTCTACTATGAAATTACCTTTGGAGGTTTAATTTGTCTGTAAATATTTCTCCTACATTGAATTGTACGGAGTGTCAGCCCAGGATTTAACACATTTTCACAGTAAACTGACTCATGATAAAGTTTGCAGACTAGAAGTTAGTTTCCAAGACAGAATCTCAGGTTTCTTGGGGAGGTGATAGTAGTTTGTGCCTTTGGAAACAGCTGTTAGCTGCTGTTCTTTTCCCTGCCGTGGCAGTTGAGGTTGCTCTCATCTCTCATTGTACAGAAACAGACTTTCTTTTCTGGAAATGATGATGTAGAGAGTGTCATGCTCAGTGGCATTTGGGCTTCTCGTGTGCCTGCCTTTTTTTCCAACGAGACCATCAGTCTGCTCTGCTCCATCAATGAGGGAGTGTCACTGGGTGTAGTATTTAAGACTTTCAGTGCCATCCTGCTTCTGAGAACACTATAAAAGCCAGCCAGACTGTTGGCAAAAGCTGTGAAACCTTCTCTGCATCCTCCAGAAGAATGCAAGAGCATTGAGATTTTCCTCCTAGAAGCTACTCAAAAATTCCAAGCACATCACAGCCAGAAATATTCTTGGGAATATTCCATACTTAGAGTATGATAAAACTCCCAGGCTCCAGGTGAGACCACACGGAGCCTTGGCAGTTGGACTGTCCTGCTGGGAAGGTGTGTGGTAGGTAGCACAGTGGTGAATTCCATGCTGGAATGGTGCAACTGGCCCAGCAGGTACAGCAGGACAAATGGCTCTGTTAAGTATGAATAGAATCCAGCTTGTTCCCTCTCGGAGTTTAAGATCAACAGAAATAATATTATTATAAACTTGATCCATAAAGTAAATAAAATCTGGCTGAAAAGTGAGCTGTGTGAACAGTGTCACCTTGAGAACTTCTTAGATCTGTTCATTTCCTATTCACAGCCCCACAGAAAGTGAACTTAAGCTTTCTAAAAAAATTTATTTTGACCTCTTGCCCAAATTAGAAGTCTGAAAATAGGATTAAGTCTTATCACTAGGGTAAATCAGGGAGTTCTTATGGAAACAATACCCTTTCTTGAGTGAGAAGGTTGACTGTAGGTTCCCATTTGGATCCTGACAGAGGGAATAGGGAGCTTGGGAAATATTAAACTCATTTTCTTTCCCACTGTCTTCCAGTATGTCAAGAAGAATTCCTTATGGAAGCTTAATGTTTCAGGAGAATGGGGCTTGTCTACACTGGGAGTTTGCTGTAAAGTCTTTCAGCAGGTTTTTTAATTAAAAATAAAAAATAAAATTCCTTGTCAAGCACTATGATCACAGAAGAAAGATTCTTTCAGTGCTGGGAAGGATGGAGTAGAGCTATCTTGAGTCACAGAGCAGACAAGTTTCACTGCTTTCCTTTTTCCAAGGCATACAGCAGCTGATTATTTTTGCTGGTAATTGTAGACTGAAAAGTATGTAATTTCTCATGTTTATTTTTCTAGCTTTAAGGAGGATACATTTATTATGGTTTTAGTGAATGAATGCTGTCATCTACCTTTTTTCTTGGTGCATGTATGGGAAGCTTTAATTCAGGAAGACAAATAAAGAAACCCAGGTTGACAGAACATTTTCTTTGATCATATTCCAAGCAGGATTGCAGGACAGTGTCATCTTTACTTCTTTATTATCATGAAGCTTGTCTTTCCTCTGCCTTGCAACTTTGATTTCACCATAGCATTTAATCTTAGATTTTCAATTTTTTGGTTTTTTTTGTTTTTTTTTTTCATGGGAAAGATTTCTATAATTGACTTGTTCTGAAACTGCTAGCAGATTTTTGGTTGCAAGAATGAGGCATTATTAACTCAAATGAGAGAAGTTTGCTCTCTACAGAAGTTCTTTAGCAGCAATTAAAATTTAGGTGGTTTGGATTGTATAAATGTGCCAATTCCATTGCAAATTGTGGCCAGCCTTTTCTTCCAATATATGTTCTTTTTTTGCCTGTTAAAATTGTACCCTTGTTTTACTACATATGACCATCTTTTATATGATAAAAAACCAGCTAATACAACTTCTAAAACTACAAGTATGGGTCAGTTTGCAGTCAATGAATTGAACATCTAAGTCTTTGTATATTTTATAGTAACTCACCCTCCCCGCCACAATCATTATTTATTCATTTATTTTTGTACAAACATGCATCATGGCATGATTTTTACCCAGAAAGGGATCATTTAGAGCATTTATTTCTGCCAGCATTCAAAAGAGATGCTGTGCTATAAATATTTCCACTAGGGAAATAGCTGAGCCCCAAAATTAAATGCATATGTGGAATATCCTTCCTTGACTTGCTTTGACACTGAACATAAACTCTTCATGTGAGTGTTAGCACAAAGTACTAGCCCTCTGGAAAGCCAAATCTGCATGGAAGCATTTCCCCACGTTTTAATGTTGTTTTTGGCCAATTGCTGGTGTGCTCCTCTTCTTTCTGATCACAGAATGCACAAGAGGTGATGGGCCACATGCTGTAGAGCCCATTATCTGACAGTTTCTCAGCAGACATAAACCAGTGTACTCAAGTTTCCCACATGAAACCTATCTCCAAGGCTCCATTTTATTTTATTAAGTGATGACTTCTGCAAAGAGCAAGACCCACATTATTTGTGTCTGAGGCCAAGGTGTCCTGTTGCCACGTCTCCTGTCATCTTTTATCCCAACAAGATGGTTTCTTCTTCTGAGGAGAGTAGCCCAGGTGTTAATCTGATATCTTGTCATTTGTTTTATGTCACCTGGAATTGGATTTTGGAACTATTACTCATGTTGCCTGTGTACTGGGATGATTTCTGGAATAATGTGCTATTCAGTACAAGTAAGAGTGTTGGAATTTGGTATCTTCTTGGGAGCAAGACCATATATTTGAGGGGTTTTTTTGTTGTAGACAGATAAACTGTAGAAGACTGGTGTTTCCTGTGGTAAATCTAAACAAATGGCAATATTCCTCATCATCTGTAACAGGGCACCACAGGAGATGCTTGAAGGACTGAGGCCCAAGATTGTGCTGTGCTCGAGTCCTTTTATATGAATGTTTTAAATAATTAAATGCCATTTATTTTTATGCATCTCTAATGGAATTTTATCATTCAGAAGTTTTCTGTTCACTGGGTTTTTCACAACTATGAAATATTCAAAAGATCAATTTTGCATTTCATCAGAACTTCATTTGACTTGGTAGATTGAAGTTTTCCAATGTTAATCTATAAGCAAACATCTTGAGACTGTATAGGCAGAGTAAATATTTAGAAAATAATGCTGTATATTGCAGTAGCTCTGAACTGAGAATTAAGTGATGCTCAGTTGGAGTGGTGCTGTTAGGTTTTTGTGCATGTGTTTAAATTAGCATCAGATCCATGCAGTCACATGGGTGTCTGTGGTACTCCAGTGCTGAGTTGAAAACCAGGGAAAGGTCCTGCTATGCTAAAAAAAGTGGATCTTTCAATGTGTGGTACCTGCTTCAGTGGTAATAACATTAACTCATTCTTGCCAAAATTGCACCCAGTCCCAAATGTGATCCATAACTTCAGGACATAAATCAGATGTTGGAAAACATTACTTTGTCCTTGAGACCCTTATGGGCAAGAATGGCATGAGATGCAAGAGCTGGCAGTCCCATCATTTGAATACTCTTGATATATCTGCTGTAATTTTGTTTTTGATGAGTGAAGGGGAGCTCTTAAGTACAGAACTAAGTATGAAAGTACAGAAGGTATACTACAGAAATTCTCTATGCTCTTCTTGCTGAATCAAAGTATCTCTGGATAACACTAAAAGGCACATATTCTTCCTCTCTGCCTTCTTCCAGTGTGATGACACATGTTTGGAGTAAAACACTGATAATGTTCTTATTGTGACTGGTTATGTCCTTCCAGAAATCTAAGCAACAATAAGATCAAGGAGATCAGAGAAGGCACCTTTGATGGAGCTTCAGGAGTGCAGGAACTGATTCTGACAGAGAATCAACTGGAATCAGTACATGGAAGAATGTTCAGGGGCCTCACAGGGCTGAAGACATTGTAAGTGCCAAGACTTGTCTTTGTGTGGTCCCCTGTAAATGGAGTGGGGCTGCTCAAGTTTATCAGTGCCTGCTAACATACCTGTTACTAGACAAAAATGCTCTAGGACTAGGTCTCGTGTCACTGTCATGAAGTCCTCAATATGATTCTAGTCCTGGGTAGGTTTGAGATTTATCTGCTCTTTCTGTGGAAACACAGATTTTCCAGGATTTCAGGAGTAACCCAACGGTGAACCTGTCATGGGTCCAATTTTGGCACTTTGAAGCAATTAATACTTGTGATATTTACTGATTTCCCATGGAAACAAGGCATATGGGAACTTGTTTGTATCCTCTCACTCCTCCTCCTGGAATTGTTAACTTAATCATAACTTAAATGAGTTGGATGTTGTCAGTAGGTAAACTAAAGGAATCAAAATGTCATTTTAAATCTACCATTTATTCATTAGCAGCAGACACTTCTGATGTTGAAAAGTCTCATGGCACAGTTACTTCAGTCTAAAAATCCAAGTTTCACTTCCAGGACTTCGGCCTGTAATGACAAATAGGGAACTCTTCTTTTGCTGCTCCTTTAACATGTTTTTTTTCTGTGGTTACAGCCATCTGTTCTGTAATGTATGCACTTTACTAAGGGATTTGAAAATACTGTCCATAGATACTAAATTAATTTTTATACTGTTAAGCAGCCTGTGGCATTGCTCCTAAAGAAAATTCAGCATTTTTTAATAAAAAGATGCTTAACATTCAAGCTATCCTGCTGACCTGACCTACATTTCCCCCTAGCTGATAAAGCAGTCTAAATATACACAGCATGAGATGAAGATCTGCAAGTATAAGTTTTCCTCCAGGAAGGGCATGCAGTGCATGGTGAACCATGATATGAAACCAAAGGGTTTGGCTTCAGGGACATGTATTTTTATCCATTAATTGACTTTCTTTGAGTGTTAAAACTGTAATATTTTTAAAAAGGCCACATTGGACTGGGTCATGGTCCAGTTTGGAAAAGACTGTTTTTCTGGAGTAAGTCACCATGCAACATACACTGGCATCCACACTCAGTCACCCCATCCTGCCTCATACTTCATATACAGAATTGACAGTGTTTTCTACTGCTACTGAGCCACTAAGGCCCCTTCCTTATTTACTACCCTATTCATTTTAGACCTTGTGGTCTTGACCTGGCTTTTCAGGCAGCTTACTGCTCCACATGTAAGGTCTCTGTGCCCTGTGACTCTTTCTGTCACAGTTTTTCCCCCATTGCAATACCAGCACTTTTGGAACCATGGTGCCTGTGATGGTAACTGTCCACAGAGAACAGCAATGCAAAAGCAATCTGATGTTCAGGTCTTCAAACACTGTGATTACACCCTGAATTTCTTCCCACCCATATCTAATCTCTCCTTAGTGTTTCTCAAACATCTCTTGATGTAGAAGCTAAACATCCTAATGGCAGATACCAATCTGAGATTTAAATCCAGACTTCGAAGGGAGTCTGAATTTTCATTCTGCACTGCATTAATTGGATAGAGGGGAATTATCCCTCCTCAATCTGGAGGATCAGTTCACTGCAACAGCAGCATGAGCTGCATTTATTTTGTGGATTTTTGGTAGTATGCTTTAATTACTGAATAATTTTTCACCTAAGTAGGAATATCACAGCTACGTGGTGATGTTTACAGACCCAGATGCTGGTTGTCATGCAGTGTAACAAATACACATGAGCCTTTTTTTGCTATGGAGTGAAACAAGATCCTAGAGTCTTTCAGATTAATTGGGCTTTATCATTGAGCTCATTGTTACCATAACAACTCAGAGAGATGCATCTTCCAAAACACAGCACTGATTCATCTGCTACAAGCACTGAGAAAAGACCATTTCATAGAATGGTTACTGCTTTGTTCTCAATTAGTGATTGTAATGACATTTCAGAGCTTGTGTTAGGTCTGGTGATCTTGCTTAAGCTATTCCTTTATTTCTGCTCAGGATGCTGTTTCCTTCCATACTTCTGCAGGATGGATTACAAAAAAACATCCATAATAGACATAATGCAACTAGTGTTGTACTTGTCACACATTTCTGTCAGTCTTTCTCAATTATCTCTGAAATACATCTTCACTTACTCTCAGATATTTACTAAATTAAGACTTCAGTTCTTATCTCAAGATTGCTACTAGTCATAATTTTAATTGCATGCTACTTTCAGATGTGGAGCTCCCAACAGCCTCTAATGCTGTGTGGTAGAAATGCATTTTAAATTCACGAGGCAATGTTTACAGGCATCAAACCCTCCTATAGTGGTGACAGCAATCAATAAAAATAGAGACCAGTGCTTGACAAAAGAAAGCACTAGATACAGGACTTTCTATCTTAAAATTATACTCCCTCCCAGTAGTTCCTAATTCCCTGTTTTAACCCTTGCAGGATGTTGAGGAGCAACTCTATCAGCTGTATTAACAACGACACCTTTGCTGGACTGAGCTCAGTGAGGCTTCTCTCTCTGTATGACAATCACATCAGCACTATCACTCCTGGAGCCTTCAGCACATTAGTCTCTTTGTCTACAATGTAAGTTATCTTTTTTTTTTTTTTTTTTTTTTTTTGGTACAAACATGTCATGATGCTGTTATTCTGTTTCCCACTTAAGAAGACAATATTTGAGTTTCAAAACCAAACTACTTGTTGTTAGTATATTAGAAACCTCACTCAGGGAAGGAAAATGTCATGCTACTGAAATTGCAGATTTAGAGGATTCAAGGTGTGATTTAGAAAAACATTTAAATTGCTTCAGCAGGAGTGGCTGAAAAACCTTTTTGGTTACCAACCTCAGGCAGGATGACTCTATGTTTTGGCATGTCATAGTCATCTATGTGCCACAGTAGAAGTTCAAGTAAAACTTGTCTCTGCAGATTCCAAAGTGCATAGTTTATCAATCTCTTCAGTGCTGTGAAGCTACTTCAGTTTCAGTGGAGTATAATTTTGTAACAACAGCTTCTTGGATTACAGTTGAATTAGTTAACTGTCAGAGGAAATCTACTGGCTAGTGCTTAGATTTTCACCAGAGCCTAAGAGGACAAAGTATTCAAGTCCTACTGAATGTGAATTTGAAAATCCCAGCCTAAGCTTTTCTGATAATTCTCTTCTATTTCTCAATCCTTCTTTGAAGCGTTTCCCTTGCTTCTTAAATATGTTTACATGCCTTTTGTAGTGTGTCCATTTTAATAAAGTGCAGACTGATAAATATGGAAAGAAAGTCTGTTCTTTGTTTCCAGCTGTGAGGGGGGGCCCTGATGTTGCTGTTAATGGAAGTTGTCTGCTTGATTCCTTTCACACTGCCCTGAAAGTACATCCGAATTGTCCAGTCAAAATAAACTAGTGATGCTGTTGCAGTGAAGGTTTTGAAAGCATTTTCCATCATGTTTGGGGGAAGAAGTGCTGATTCTCAGCTATTTTGTTGCTCACACTTCCATTTTGTTAGAACTTTTCACCAGCAAATCAGTTAGCATTTTCCATAGCTCCATGCAGCATAAAGAACCCAGACTACTTTTCTTACATTTACTCTCTGCAGTCCCAAAAA
The DNA here is from genome assembly GCA_025447755.1 of Corythornis vintsioides. NCBI lineage: Eukaryota > Metazoa > Chordata > Aves > Coraciiformes > Alcedinidae > Corythornis > Corythornis vintsioides. The sequence continues at coordinate 75,065 of JAOEGS010021600.1, read as the reverse complement.
TCTCTTGGAAATTGATGGACAAAGAGAGAAAGACAACCAGACTCCTCCTGTTTTCCAGTCACTGGTCAAAGTGAGCAGTACTTGCTGACAGCTGGTTCTCTCTGCCCACTGCTCGTGCAGTTGTTTCCCTGCTTCCTTCTGCAGATCCCTTCATTGCTGCAACTCTCTGAGTCAAGTCCCTACCTCGTTGACACAGAAGTGTATTTGTCATGTTTCCTTAGCAGATTGCCCATTGTCTCCTTTTTTAGCAGTTGAAGCTGCTGCTAAGTGGAATGCATTGCATTGGCAGTGATCCACAGAGGTGTTGGTCGTGGCAGGTTCCTAGCTGTGTCTTCATCAAAAAAAAAAAAAAAGTGATTTTTGACACGTTTTCATTCTGTGCTTGATCCACAGACAGGAGAAAGTGTGTTTTTGTCTTCTTCAGACGTTGGTTGAAGGCCATAGTGATATTTCCCATCTAAATGCAATATTCAGATGTGTTCATTTCCCAGCAGGGCTCCATTGTAGGTGGATATATTAGATGACAACACTACTGAAGATAGATAGCATGACTGCTTTTCCTCTTCAGCCCACGCTTTGGGAGCTCATCGGGTATTGGAATGACTTCTTCTTGCATCTATTAATGTGAGCCAGAAATTCATACAAAGTTTAATATTTCCATTTTTATCTTGGCATATTTACAGCACTAAAAAAAATATTGCTCCTCTTGTTATTACTCTTTGTGAGTCAGCCTCGTGGATATTATCAAAACACGGGCAGCTCTGAAAGTAATGCCCTGACTAATGTCTTTCAATAGAGGAAGAACTTTTATTTTCAAAGTTATTGATTAAAAAAGGAAGAACTTTTATTTTCAAAGTTTTTGATTAAAAAATAGCAGGTTTTTATTTATTACTAGTCAAACTAGGTACCGTAGCATCCTAATTTGAAGTGTGCTTGCACTTCTGCATACAGAGCTCAGTCATGTCTTTGATGAGCACAGTTGCAAGCAGAAGTGTTTTTCTCTGTATTGTAGCAGCTGCATGGTGCTGATGCCAGAATGGCAATGGGTTCATCAGAATGCCATACAGCTATTATAGCTGTATGAACTTAACCTGAATTCCAGGATCTTTCCAACCTCATTTCAACAATATTCAGATGCCTTTCAGCATGTCTTTTGAACAGGTCACTAGAATCCATTTAAATAGTTAATATTCTATGGTTTCTTTGCAATTTTTAAGAGGCACTTGTAGTAGCATATGCATATTTCATTCCTTAAGACTTCCATTCCCCTTTGATTTGAAAAACGTCTGTGTCCTTGAGTAAACACTTGAGAATTTAATGTTAGTGTGACGTCCTTGCAGAAACCTCAATTGCTTTGTTTCTGTTTGAGTGCTTAGATCATTTACTTGTAGGAACTCTGATTACTCATTATGAATTTTTATAACAAGTTGTCTGCCCAACGTTACTGTTTCTGATTTGGGAACTCCACTCAAATAGCCCAGTTCCAAAATAAAGCTTTTGCAAAGAATTGGCCTTTCCAGATTTTTAATTGCTTTTCAAGCGAGGGAGGGAGTCTCTTTTCCCATGTTATGCTTTACAGGAAGCCTTGATCTTCATTTTTTTTTCCAAAACTTGCATCAGTCTTGCCATGGAAGCAGCTTGTAAGTAGAGACCTACATTAACTTCTACCAAAATACTGCTTGCTGTATCACTGCATTAAAGCAAAACATCACTGCTCTGCAGATGGACAAAGGACAAAATGTCTGTGTTCTTGATGTGGCAGGAGGATGTGTAATGTGATGAGATAAATTTGTCTTTGTTTATGCAGAGTTATTTGAATTTCAAAACAGCAGATTTTTTTCACATATTTATTCATTTTATATGTACCAATTTATTTTTTTTTTAGAGGTAGCAATTCTTTCTTAATTCCTAAAACCACCATAATCCAAATTCTAATCCAGGGATTGAATAAATTTGAGGTCATATGTTAACCTGTGTTTGCCAAGGAGAAAATGAGTGTTTGTGGATAGTTGCTGCTGCTCAGCCAGTGAGCACATGAAGCCAAATCAACCTCTTCTCTTTAAAAAGGCCAAATTGCTGTTTTGATGGGAGCATTTTGAAGGTTGAGCATTTGACTGTTTCCGAAAGCTTTTCATGCTCTAGATGTCCAAAATGTTCTTTACTTTGAGAGCTGCTGGTCTTCCAGAAACCTGATTATATAAATACACCTGCTGTTGGTTTCCACTTGGGGATGATTTCCTTCTAAGGCTTGGTGTCACGGGAACTTGTTCTGTGTATGTGATCTCACTGTCTTCCATCCCTGGAACAAATGCCTTGAAAGAATTAGTTCACTTAGTACTGGAGGGCTAAACATTTGATTTAAAGACTCCACTAATGCCAAAGTATGTCAGTGTGGAAAATATACAAGGCATCCTGCATGTGGTCCCATTATGGATTAAAGACAATACAGGAGAGTAACCAGAATTAAGAGTAAAGCTTTCAGTGCTTTTCTGCACATTCTGTCTGAAAGATTCAATGTAACCTGTTAGTTTTCTCACCTTTATATCACAAGTTAGTCTTGCCCTTGAATCCTGGTCAGCATGGAACAGGTTGAGTATTTTTCACATTGTGCTGAGTTTTCTTCCTCCCCCCAGTTTTCCCTCTCTGTAATGTACAATAATCTGTGCTAGACCCACAGCTAATTACACCCCCAGAGCTCCAGGCTAGTGCAGTGATTGAAGTATGCTTTTTGACAATGCAGAGAGCAGCTGTAAATCATACAGTGCCTATGTGATGTTGGCCCAGCACATATATAATTTAGGAATTGGTTTGGGGTTGTTTTTTGCTGCCACACCTCAGCTGTGCCATATGTTTTTCTCTTCAGTGTTGTTGTTTTCTGAAGGAATTGCTTGGCTGAAAAGCTAATGTGATTTTGACTACATGTTTCTGGTTGTAAAAGTGCATCACAAGTGTAGACTTAAAAGATCTCCAGCTACTACACCTGCATTTGAAGTGACTGCTTCTTGAAGGCCTTAAAATGTTTGGTCTTTATGATATGCTATGCTTTAGAGAAATTTCATTACCATCTTTTTTCTGTACTACCAAAATAATAACTCTCAGACATACTTTTGATGTGAGAATTATCACTGTTAGTTTAGGTACTTCATTTTCCATACATGAGGCTCTGACAGCTCATTTTTCCTCAGTTAGGCAGCCTCAGACTGATGCTGTTGATCCTGCCTGTACTTGTACATAAGATAATCAGCCTTCTTTCCTTACCAGGGATATCAGCCTCTTTCCTTCACCTGAAATTTAGTCATAAAAAGCCTGCACACACATTATGGGTGAGCGTTTCAGTACAGAATTCCAGAAAAAAAAGTGTTTTTTTCCAGGATTCTCAGCACCCATTCTAGTTAGCTTAGAAAAGTGGTCGCTTAAAATAACTGCCATCTTATACTGCTTTCATTCATTCAAAAGATCACAACCTGTTGTGAATAATGATAATATCTATTCTGTACTGATAATCTATGTTACAGGTGCTCTACTGGGAGATTGCCATGCATTTTCATGGCTTGGACAACAGGATGGACAGTCCTTTCCTTTTTTAAATGTTGATAATCCAAACTACATTAAGAATCTATCCCTCTGATGGAGGCTGTCAAATAGCTGCTTTGGGTACTGCTCACGCCAGTTCCACAGCTGGACTGTGACTGTGTTTCAAAGATATTTCAGGAGCTGTAGCAGGATTTGATGCAGACCTCACAAAGGTCACAGGGCAGTAGAGCAGATGCTTTTCACTAGAGACCTTCACAAGAAATGGCTCAGGCTGCTGCTTTATACGTGTATAGATGTACATAAAGAGGGCTAATAATACCCTTACTATTTCAGTAGGAAACCCAAGGTTTCCAGTGGCTTCCACCTGGTCTTTATGAGCTCTAACACAAGCACATGGAAAGCATGAGCATACTGGGGCAAGGAAGAGAGTGCTGAGCCACCCTGGCTGTGCCATGGGCACTGTAGGTCAGTGCTAAAGTTTCCATGGCACTACTCAAGGGAGGGATGGTGAAGATCACACACATGTGGGTGCAGTGTATGAGCTGAGTTTAGCCTTGGGTGTGAGCTGCAGCTTGGCTTGAAACCCCCTATAAGACAGCCCTGATGGGATGTAAGCTTGACTAAGAGTTGTAGCAGAAAGTACTTTGCTTTGTAAACATATATATATATATCTTAATTACAACCCTATTCCTGGTATGAAACCTGCATAGAAATTCCCTGATCCATAGAACAGAGGAGGCTCCCACAGAAACAGATGGCAGGAAAGAGCTTGGAAATGGAACCCATCATCTTTCTGTAGTTATTTCAGTATTTCTCTGTGTTCATATTTGATGCAATTACGTCTTGTTCTGTTTCAGTAATTTGCTGGCTAACTCCTTTAATTGTAACTGCCACTTGGCCTGGCTGGGAAAATGGTTGAGGAAGAAGAGAATTGTCAGTGGGAATCCACGCTGCTTGAAACCCTTCTTCTTAAAGGATATTCCAATCCAAGATGTAGATGTCCAGGACTTTACCTGTGATGGTAAGGAAATCCACTCTGCTTTGGCATTTATGATAATGATGGCTCCTCTGTGAGGACCTCCCTTCCTATCAAGCATGGCAAACATTTCTGTTGAGTGCTGAGAAAGACAGCCATCTAAATCTGAAGATCATTGTTTACTATCAGGAGTTTATTTTTATTCTTGATTTCCAGTTTCTACTATCTACACATAAATATAAGAATTAATTTATTATAGACAAATGCTCTGTGGTTTATAATCTTAGGAAAATCCTGGCTCTTCCTCCTAATTCCTTCTTCATACACTTAGTTGACACTCTGAAGCCAGTGGGAATGGTGCTTGCTTGGAATCTTTTAGTTTTGAATACTGTTAAATTTTACCAATAACAGGTATGAATAAAGGGAAATAATAATTTGGAAAAAAAAAAAAAAAAGAAGCTATTCTTTGATGTGACTTTGTGATACTTTGCTGGGTCCATAAAGGTTTAAAAAAAATTACTCCTGACATTTCTTTCATTCTCTAGGTAGCTAGTCTTCTGATCAAGCAGGTTTTAAAGGAAATAGTAAGGAGAAAAAGAGACAAACTGACTGATGAATGCACTGCTAACTTGACTTGTAGGCTGTGATTGCCTGTTAAGGCCAGAGATTCTGTAACTGTAGTTAGTCATACCCCTAAAGAGACCATAAGAGTGGTAGAAGTTTCCTATTTAGAGTGGAAATGAATTCCTGTCCTAGTCAAGCAATCTGGCAACAGGCCCAAGTGCTTGGGCTCAGGGCTCAAGGGACCCAAGTTTAGTCATTAAAGAATAATTCACTTTGAGTTTGGGAGGAGGAAAAAAAAAAAAATCCTGGTCCCCAAAATGCCCTTCTGCCTTTGGGAGCTTTGTCTGTCAGTCAGTCACAGGGCCAGCCCTGGAGAATGGAAGGTGGCAGGGTGTAAAACACAGAACATGGGGGACATTGAATATGCTGAAGTAGCATGTTCTTGCTGCAGGCTTATTAAGGACTGAATTTTATTTGCAGTCATTAAGCTTATTAAGCTCAGTTGGGGAGAAAAAAAAAAAAAAAGAAAAAAAAAATCTCTTCCTTGTTGTTCTGTTCTGGTTGGTTGTGCTTCTCCATCCCTCTGAATACAAATGGTTCCCTGCCCATACATTTATGGGTAATTTTGTTATCTTCTATCAGGACTTCCAATCTTACCCTTTAATCTCAATGCTCATGGGCACATCCAGCAGAGAGAAGAAAGCAGCAGATCCGTCTCAATTAGTCCTTCCATCAGTTAAGGAAGAAAGCAGTTAAAAAAAAAGGCATCCCATAATGACAGCTGGCTGTGTGCTGTTGGAATTCAGCATGGCTGTGTGCTGGGCAGCTCGGGGCTGCCTGTGCTCACCACCAGTTGTGTCCTGTGGCAGCTGGAGAAGGTGCCACTGAGCGTTGCCTTTCCCAGACGTCGGGGTACCGGGGCACGCCTGCGCCTCGTGTTTTCCTAAGCCTGTTGCTTTTGGGGAAAATCCCATGCTTTCATCTTCCTAACTTCAAAGAGCTGCTTTCTCCTGCAGAAAGCCCATTGTTCTTCAATTACAAGATTTAATCTGCTGTTTATGGACCTTTGAAAGCAGTTTTGGAGAAAGTCGAGGTTTTTACGTGCGCGCAGATGGATCAGCAGCAGTTGGAAGTATGCTGCTCAGTTTGGTGCTTGCCTGCTTATCCCTGTCAAAAAAAAAAAAGAGTTTTTACAATTCAGATGATAAATGAAGTGCCAGGCTGGCTTAAAAAAACAACATCTAAAAGCTGGGTTTGTTGGGGTTTTTTTAAAGTCTTCCTGAAGCAAAGTAGCTGGAGAAAATTGACTGTCTAAAGCAACTGAAGGGCAATGTTCTGGTCAGGTTCTCATTTCAGCAGATACATGGGGGTGGGGGAGGATTTGGGATTCACATAGCTGATTTTACTGTCGTTTTCAAAATGCTCCTTAGGGAAAAAATAAAAATAATATAAAAAAAAAAGATGCTATAGTGTTTTTGCCCTGTTTGCTGATGTTGCCTGAAGAGCTGTATGAAGGCAGGTGGATGCAAAGCACTGAAACTGCTTTATGCTCCTGTGATGCTGCCCGTGGATTCTGGATGGATTCATGCTCCTTGTGAGCAGTTATCTTCCAAGTGCACGTAAAGCTGACTTCCCATGCTCTTGTGTCTCCCCCTCTGTAGGTAATGATGAAAGCAGCTGCTTGCTGTCTCCTCCCTGCCCTTCCCAGTGTACCTGTGTGGACTCAGTGGTCCGTTGCAGCAACAAAGGGCTGAGGATGCTGCCCAAAGGAATTCCCAAGGACGTGACTGAGCTGTAAGTTGCCTTTTACATAACTCCTTCCAGAAGTTCATGAAATGACTTCATAGTGAGGCTTTGTAGGTCCTGGAGGGTTTTTGCCTTTGACTTCGGTGACTCATGTTTTGTGCTTTGGTGCTTTCCATATGTTTTGTCTCTAATTTTTAGATTTATTTGTCCCTTGACTGAATATGTTGCTCTGTAATGGGAACAGGGCTGAAGTATCTTTGTACCCCCTCATTCTGTATGTATATTAGTATCAAATAATCCTGTGGTGCTTCTAGGAAGCCTAAGGTCACAACAGGCTGCTTGAAAGGATGATGAAAATCTGTTCCTGACTTACGTAGCTGTGAGCTAACTATCCTCTGAGGAGATTAAAACAAAACAGAAAGAAAGCCAGTGGTGAAGACAATGCACTGAATTCTTTTATCAGACCTCATGAAGCAGATAAAATAACAGATAATTAGATTAAATTGTAAAGTAAATTCATTCAGGTTGAGGACCATCTTTCTAGTCAGCTTTTCTTCTACCCCTCACTACTATATATTGGATTTTGGTTCTTTCCATGGAAAGAAATACACTGGTGTAGTGGCTTGGCTTAAACAGCAATAGAAATACTGAACATTTCCCCTTCAGGTCCTTATGCAAATCTGTCCCAGTGAGTTGTTACTGAAACTTGTTACAATCTGATCATTTCTCTGTGAAAGTAATTTGGTTGAGTTAGTTGGCATGTTCAGTCACATTTGTGACTAACTGAAACCTGATTCTGCTGGGTTTTTTTTGTAGTATGTAGTAGTATTTTTGCTGTTAGGGCAGCTGATGAACGAGGCACACGTCTTTTCATTCCCTTCACAGTGGGAGAATGGGGTTTGCACTGGTTTTACCAGTGTTCTAGTGAAATACAAGACTTTGTTGCTAAGTGAGGACTGTACTGAAAGTGTTTGTGGTAACTCAAATTAACGTGGCAATTTTGCATCCATTAATACATGCTTGGAACGTTTTAAACGGGGCATGGCTAATAGTGATTAGAATGAAAAGCCAGGTTCTGGCCTGTATTCCTTTATATATTGCCATCAGTGATAAAAAGTCTGCAAGGTGGATTCTGCTCTGTTCCTGATCAAGTTTCATTGCATTCAAACACGACCTGCCAACAATAAGTTATCACAGATGTTACTTTGATTTCCACTGCCACACTGAGGAATTTTTACATTTAAAATTTTCATGTTGAGTCTTACTGATACTATCTGATACACTGATGACATAACTTTCACAAAAAGAGTGAAATTAATCTCACCTTCTTGAAAACTGCTATATTTTCTTAAGCTGTTTCTTGGCAAATAGCAATATAGCATATTCTTGGCAATAGCCTGGAACTGAGCAGTTTGAGTTCATAGGAGTTTACGTGACTGTCTTCTTCAGTAGGAGCCTCTTGGCTGTGCAAGCCTCTAGTTCAACTTTCTGCTTTCAATCCAGGAATGTGTCAGCAGAACACAGTCAGCCATGGACTGCCTGGCTCTGAATATTTCATGTTCTGCAAATATAACCTTGAATCTGTCCCAGCTGTCTTCAAATTCAATCCTGATCTTACTCTCAACCAGCATAAACCAAGCACCTGATTTGTATCTATACCAAAAGATGAGCTGCAGGTTCTGAAGCTAAAATTGTCATCTCTTTGTGGAAACATTAATTAAAAAAAAATAAATAAATACTCAGTCATACTTGCCTTCCTTCTGGTTCCAGATTGAGGTAAAGATGCTGCAAATAATCTTGAAGCCACTGTATCATCTGGGTCCCAAACTGCTAGTGAGAGCTCCAGTATTTTAATTGTTCTGTGTTTGAGAATTGTGCCCACCTCTTGCCTCACTCACCTTGAGAGCAGCTAAAGCTTGGCAGAGAATAACCAAAAGCTTTCTGGGCACACGGTGAAGGAGGTTTATCTTCTGTTTGCACTCTTAGACCAAAATACACCAGTTTGCTGGAGTATCTTCTTAAAGTCCTTTTGTTTCTAGTAGCCCACAGCTCCCTCCCTGTGGGATGCCTGAAGGGTGATCTGATGCAGGGGAGCATTTTAGTGGAATTTTAATGAATACACCAGTCTGACATTTATAAACTTCCATTATTGATGAATTAATTTACAAGGCATGGTAGCTGCAGTGCTCTTGATTCAACTGCAGTGTGCTTTTATCCAACATGGCTTCAGAACAAGAACTGCCATGTGTCTAAATAAGCTAGTCTGTTAAAACTGAATATAACCTTCTAGCAAGTTCTTTTAAATTCTTGGAGTGGTCTTAAAATCATCTGAAAAGAGGAATACTTTCACAGTAACAGGTATTAAAGAGCAGTGTGCAAAATTGAGCATTTCTTAGAGAAACCCTTACCTGTTGCTGAGGCACATTGCACTGTACCTGAGCTCAGCAAAAAAAAGATCACCAGCAATATTTTATTACATGCTGGACTGGAGACATGGGCTCACTCCTTCCAACTTTCTTCCCAAGTTTCTGTTTTAGATGTGTAGATACAGACAAAACATGTGAAAAGCATTATCTCCTTCATATGTAGAGCTTGGAATGACAGGAGACATCCCTGTGTTTGGTTTGTACCACCCTTGGGAGCTGGGATTACCTTGGCAGGGAAGGCTTCCATCTAGAGTAGAGTTGAAAAGATCACTAAGTCTCCTGGCTTTTAGAGGGATGATGATGATGCAAGAAATTTGTGTTTCCCAACTATTCCTTCACCAAACCCCCGTCATCATGGGCAAGTCTTCTTGGGAATAGGGAAATATTATGTTGTTTTGCAAATTCCTTTGCTGTATATTTATGTACTGCCTACATTTTTCCCCCACTATTTGCTTGCTCTGAAGACAAGACTTGGGTTTGTTTGGTTTTTTTTGAACATACTCAGTTTTCTAGTCCAGATGTTCAGAAGTAAAGTGTTCATGCAATGAGCTAGCTTGGAACTTAGCCTTGCTGCTGCTTAGTGTTTCAGGCTTGCTTTTTTTTTTATTTTTTCCTTAAATCTGTTTGAACTCAGTTTCCCATGGTCTTTTTCCTCTTACATATTACTTCAGTGTGTGCACACTAGTTTTTTTCTTCTTTTTTTTTTTTTTTTTTTTTTAAGAAAGTACAGTCTTAAGTCTGGAAGACTTAAGTACTGTAAGTATAAAGCCTTATCTGACAGCATCCAGCTGCTTTTATGGACCTACAGCAAATAATATTTTGCACTGGGGAAAAACATTGAAGGCAATTACGTGGACAGCATGGGCATAAGCTATAACATAATGAGCACGGTGTATTTTAGAATAAATATGTACTAATCATGTCATCTCTACACTCCAAACATCATGACATGGAGCTATATGATAGCACCGATGGGATTGTTAGGAAAACCTGCATCCATCCATCATTGTTAGTGATTGTTTTTCTTTCCAGTTATATTAATGCATATTAATATTTGCATTCCTTTTGCCATTTCTCTTTCTCTCCTCACAAACCTCTCCCCCATTTTTGTTTTCTGTTCTGCATTTGAGGTTCATTTAGGCTGAAAGCTCATTCAGTACTTGGCACAGCAAGTTTCACAAGCAGTTGACCTGTTTTCTAGCAGGGGCATCCCATTGAACTGTGTTTTACCTCTTTATTCCCCACCTCTAGCTTGCTGCTGTTGCTGCCTCAGCCTTATCATGGCATCTTAACTGAATCCTGAAACAGGATGATTTTGACAATTGCTTCCCATACATTTGCTGCCACATCTACGTGGAAGTATTTAGCATCAACCTCAACCCTCCTTTCCATCTTCCAAAGCATCTGATGTCTCTTGTGGCTAAAAATAGTGGCTCATACCTGGGCTATGCAAATTGATTCAATAAATATGTTCTAAGCAGTTAGTTATGATACATATAAAATTCTGTTTACAATTCAGTGCCATTTTTCAGTATGCCTATATTCCTGTTGATCAAAGGGATAACTCTGAAGCGAGATATGTGATGAAAATCATCTGCTTGAGAATGCAAATGCTTTTGTTTGTCAGGCAATCTGCTCTGTTGTGCACACTGACCCTTAACACAAACTTCAGAGAATTTTCCTCTCATAATAAAAAAGACAAACAATTTAGATCAAAGTTGAGGCTTACATGGTCTTGTGACATAAAAGGTTTTACACCCTGTTTAATTCACTGTAGAGGAAAATTCTGCACTGAGAGAATGGATAGTTCTGTAGAAGAATATTTCGGTGACAGCTGAAATAGAGGACTTCAATCTGCATTTCAAATCTGATCATTTAGAAAGAGTAAATAGTATCAGTCCTATCAAATGATGTGTTCAGTGACTGATGACACATTAGAAAGGTGACTTTAGCACTAATAGAGGCTAAAGGTAAGTTTAACTTAGGGTCTTCCCTTTTCTCTGAAACACAGCCATGTTTTAGTGTGTCAAACCTGTAGGTTGTGGTACAAATGGAGCAAAATCAGAAGTCCAAATTTGCCAAAACCTAAGTTCAAGATCAATATTGTAATTTTGCTTCTTCTCAAGAAACTGTAATTGAAGCTTTTAAAATTCATGCTTTGCAGATGTTTCATCTTTCACAATCCAATTCTCTTCTAGACTACTGTTTTTAGGAAAGGAATCTTGCCTCAAAATTTTAGGATATTGAGTATCTGCATTAAAAATTCAGCCTATAACTTAATTTAGAGCTGCATAAAGTCAAGTGCCATCTTTTTTTTTTTTTTTGTAATGTAACATTCTACATGAAATATTTAAAGACATTAAATGAAAGGCTTTGTGCCTTTTCACTTACTGAGAACTGATTTCTCTATCCAGTTTCTTCTCTTAGCACAGATTGCCACTGTGAGCTTGACTTTATGGCTGAATAGACATTTCAGTACAAAAAAGGTTCCAAGTGATTCAAATCGTTACATGATGCTTTGGCACCTTGTGCTGGTTATATCACCTCCAATCCAAGCGGTTTCAGTATAAAAATAGACAAGTTGGAAAAAAGAACAGCTGTCATATTTTATGCATAGTTTTAAATTTTTTATATGTGATGTTAGTGTGTGTGGAAGGTGTGAGATGAGCACTGGGGCTGCTACAGGCACTGGGCTCCAAGAGCTGGCATCCCTGGTGCAGGCAAGGAGCAAGGCATGGCCATGTCCTGCAGCGTCAGCCATCCTGGCCATTTACCTCTCTCCAATACTTGGACATGTTTTAGAAGAAAGAAGCCTTTGCTGGTGAGTCGTTGTTGGCACTCATGAGAACACGAAGATATGTTTGGATTTGGGTTTTGTTCACTTTTGGCTCTGGGAATTGCTTATGGGTTACAAGTCATTATTGAGACTGCAGCATTCATGGGGTAAAAAACAATTTCCAATATGATATTTAGACTACAGAGTCTAGAGACTTTGGGAAGTAAATGAGTTTGTTTTGGATACTAGAGAGTGTGTCTCTATTATGGCAGCTGACACCCTCTCTTGCCTCTGCCTGTGTATTAATAACTTGACTCTGAGTACTGAAATTAGACATGTTTTTTTCATTCATGACAGAATTTCTTTGCATATCAGATGTCATAGACATCATCTTCCTTTGGCTAAGGATTGGAAAGAATTAAAAATACAGTCATCCCTCCACATCATTCTTTCACGGCCCGTTTTGTCTTGTCTGGGCAGAGGGTCCGTGGCTTCATCCATGTTTGTTTATTTCTATGTATATATACCTAAATACACTGAGCTTTGTAACTGAGGTCGACCCTTTCCCCCTTGGGAATAGTTCTGTTATTCCCAATGTCCAACTTGCAGCCCCTGGACATGATGTTCAGCCCAGTGAGGTGCAGACCTGCTGCCCCTGCATCCCCTCCCTGCCCTGGCAGAGGCCTGGCCCACAGCTCATCCACTCCAACTCACGTCTTCAGACATTGCACCTCAGACCCCCCCATTCTTGGCATGCTCTTGTGCCCTAAAAGCTCTGCTTATTTCAAATTCATTGCCCTTAAATGTGCTCTCAAAATTAATGCCTTTTGCTTAGAAAATGCTGTCAGTCTTTGTGTCGTGTGGGGAAAGGCCTAACAGTGGTGAATTGTTCTTAAGCGTGCATGAAAAGGATATCAGCAGTAATTTTTCAGTGTAAAATTGTGTTTGCTTGGAAATTATAGCACTGGTATGACTACTGGAGCTTTCTGCTAGCACGTTTGTGTAACCATCAACTAGCCTGCAATACAAATCCAAAGCAGATCTTCTGTAGGAGTTTAACTCCAGGGGTCTGCATGTCTACGTTAATCTGAGTACTAAAGCACTGGATTAAAATGTTCACCTTTGACTTCTGATTGCACCATAAAGGGTGGGAAACAGCAGGGAAAAACCTTGGCTAGCCATCCTCACTTTGTTCATATTGCAGCCTGCTCTGTATTGGGATCAACAAGAGAAAATACATTGCTGAAGTTTTCAACACATGGCAAGAGCTCAGTCACCTTTCCTAAAGGAAAAACATGCATAGCTACCACAGATGTAATACATGACCTGCTTTTGATTTCCTTTGGAAATCCTGTGGATTTTACACTTAGAGTAAGGGCTGGAACATGAACCAACCCTGCTGCACGGGTTTCAGATTCGCAGCTTTCTGGGATGAAGGGGTAGGCACAGGCTCCCAGTGGCTTACTGCACCCATAGCAGACCATGGTTGGGGAAATGAGATCTGCTTTGCCCTGTTTAAACAGTAACATTCCTGGTACAATTCCGAGGATCTTCTATGTAACAGTTCATGTGTGTAAATTCAACAGAGAACTCCATTTTCAAAATAATCCATAACAAATGTAGTCATATTAAAGCAAGTGACTTTACACTTCCTGAACAGGAATATCCACGGGAGGTGTAAATGTGGGATAACTACCCCGTGCTCAGGCTTGTGATACCCTGCCTCAGCAGAACAGCTGGCACTGCTTTGCAAGGGCAAACTATTTATTGTGCAACACCCTCACTCGATGATGGTGATCTTTGTGAATGGACAGATTCATCTGTTCAATTGGGCTTTTCATTAAGGAAGCTTTTTTCTTGCAGTTAAAAATTCTAAAGCCTGTAGTCCCCCTTGTCTAGCCTAATCCCAGCAGGAGCTAGGTCATCTCCACTGCATGCTATGCAGTAATTCTGCCTTGATGGGATCCTGTGCCCAGGCAGAATGGCTAACTGTGAGGCTGGGGTAGTTTAGTTGAAGTAGTTTGGTTGAAAAGAGAGCTGAAGCAGCAGAAAATTATGACAGGGCATTATGTTGAAATAGAAGATGGTAAAAAAATGACAGTTATAAAGTGCATTATATAAGAAATTCTGTTAGTGTTTATAGATTTTATTTTTAAATGATGTAAAAATAAAGTTTGTGGGAAAATTTTCTTGGATTTAGTTTACACACATATCTCTGTGTTGTTACAGTTAATGTAGGGAGGGGACATATAGCACAGTAACAGTCTATTATTGTTGTTTGCTAAAGTAAATGCAGAATAAGGAGGCCTGCTGCCAAACAAAAGGAAATTATGTGTGAGGAATAAAAATTCTTAACATGATTATCAAATATTTTCAGCAGCAGAGGCAGCACGTTAAATGTTCTGATGTCTGTGGGCTGCATTTCCTGGCTACGCTTGATTATCTTTCAAAACATACCACATCAATTGCTCTGTCCTGTGTCTACCTTGGGAAAAATCCCCCAAAGTATCTTGTACAGAAGGGAAATGCCATTTCATCTTTTATCCTCACCTGTGCAGGGGGAAATGCCTTCATTCTACACAGTCCTTTCTGAGAAGGATGCATTTGTTCCCTAGATAGATACGGCTTCTGGCAGGTGTCTGGAGGATCACCTTGACAGTGTCATGGCACCACAGTGCTCAATTTCCTTTGGAGCTTTAATACCTTGGTATCTTCCAGGGACACAATTTCACCCAAAAGCCAAGGTTAAGGGAAAGAACACCAGCTCACTCTATTATTTTGGTAATAAACAGGAAAAGCCCCACAGCCCATTGCAACCACAGGGCAGCTGTAGAGTCTTGAGTACCCACACTTTCTTCTGGGCAAACTTTTGGGAAGTATGATATTTGTTCAGGATTTTTCCCTTGCTTCCTGAATGTGCATGTTTCTTCAGTGAAAAAAAAAAAGACTGCAAAGTACAGGCACTATTTGAGGACATAGGATTATCCCAAAAACCTTTAGCCCTACTGGGCATGTGACAGAATAGCCACTTTCAGTGGTGCCTCAGCTTCCATCCTGGAAACACAAGCTACTTTTTAAAATACACTCAGTGTTTGTAGGAGGAGCCTGCATTCAAAAGAGAATTTGATCTTCAGTTTATACCAGGTTTTCCTCCTGTACCAATGCAGTTTGAAGAGGGAAGTTATGGAGGGTTTATATGCCATAGTAGAAAGGATGTAGTATCAAACTCCTGGGTGTTACTTGATGACACTGAAATGAGGCTTCTTGCAACACAGAGTCCTGGCAGTGCAGCTCCTCTTCCAGCACTGGCTGTATGAGCAACTTAGATGCACAAGACAAAAACTTCCCTAACAGAATCAGTCAGCACTTGGCATTCTTCTAGAATCTTGTTAAAGGTAACTGTAAATCCAGGGCACAAGCCATACAGATTTTCTCCCCTTCTTCAGTTGCTGTCATAGGAAAAGCAAATGATCAATTCTGTTTGCAGTAGGCCAAAGATCATTTATTTGCTTCCAGGTCTTAAAAAAAAAATAAAAAAAAATCAATAAGCTGCTGTCATGCTTTGCATGTGGGGTGATTCATTTATAAAGGAGAAAGAGTTGTAGTTTCAAAGCAATGAATCAGAGATAATTTCCTTAGTGACTGACATGATATTTTCCTCATTCGTGGTGCAGATTGAGTGGCAGGAGTTCTTGTTAACATCTTCGTGTAATTGTCAAGTTTGGCTTTTTTCAGATACCTGGAAGGAAACAATCTGCCTGCTGTGCCAAAGGGGCTCTCCACCTTCAGACACCTGACACTGATGTAAGAAACACGTGGTTTCAATGTTAAGAAAATTGCATGACTCCTTTTGCACTATATTGTAGGTGGAGCATAAAAATAA
This sequence comes from Corythornis vintsioides, assembly GCA_025447755.1. Lineage (NCBI taxonomy): Eukaryota > Metazoa > Chordata > Aves > Coraciiformes > Alcedinidae > Corythornis > Corythornis vintsioides. The sequence continues at coordinate 59,160 of JAOEGS010021600.1, read as the reverse complement.
TTAGTATACAGGGGGAAAAAAAAAATCACATAAGACCAAAAAATCCTTCTGTAATTTGAATGTGGAAAGAATTTCACAGTGTCTACTGCTGCCAGTAAGTGTTCATAAAGAGTGGAGAGAAAGTGGAGTGACTTGAGAGCACCAGAGACCCTTCCTGCAAGAGGACTAAACTCTCAGGCAGGCTGCTGCTGTTCCACTTGGCAGATTTATCTGTGCAAAGCTGTAAAGGTCATTAACAGAGGAGACAGCATTAATTTGTTCTAGGTGAGGCAGTATTTATAATGTGAAGGCAATGAAAATTTGCATAGCTCTTTCTGCTCCCAGCAGCCGTACGGATAGAGCCACAAATAGACTTTGTTCAGTAAATTGCTCCCTGAAATACACAGGAGTGAAATGCATTGGCTGTAGTATTTATTAGAAATGTTCAAATGCTGTTTGAATCAGCTGTGTAGATACTCAAGTCAACTGAGCAGAAGAACATCAGACCAAAAGAAAAAAGGAGGGAAAACTGGAGTTTTCTATTTTAAGAGACTTTTATTTGGGAACATCTCTAATTCTGGTTTTCAAGGGAGAACAACAGCAAAACAAAATGTTCTGTTTGGGCCTGAAAGACTTTTTAAAAATGGAAAAGGAAATTTTGTTCTAGTAGCCATCCATGTGAAGAGCATAGAGAAATGCTATGCCTGTATTCTTTTGCTAAGCAAGTTGGTACAGTAAATAATCACCTGTGCCTCTATCAGTTATAATTTATCCTTCAAAAATTTGGCTCTTATTCAGTGATTTTGTAATTTATTCTTTTTTAATTCTCTGTGCTACAAATATGCCTTTTATATTTCTGAATCTGAGGCTTCTTAGAGGAGCCTGATGTGCTTTGCTTTTAGAGCTTGTTCAGAATTGTCTAGAAAACATGCTAATTGATAATGTGTGACTTGCCAATTGTTTTTTGCTGCACGGATATTATGTAATCTTTTTAAAAAGACTTACTTCCCAATTCATACATCTAAATGGCATTCTCTTTGTGTCTTTCTTCAGTGATTTGAGCAACAACAGCATAAGTGTATTGGCCAATTACACCTTCAGCAACATGACTCAATTATCAACGCTGTAAGTAGCCCAGAGTTTTGATAACACTTTTAATTGCTTTTCAGACACTGCCTTAAGTGTTGGACAATTAGTATCTATCTTGTTACTTAAGCACATGGCTTTCCATGCTTTTGTGGTGGAAGCAGTAGTGAACTAATGAAAAACCACAGTGTTTTAACTGTTCTTTCCTCTCCCAGCATCCTGAGTTACAACAGACTTCGGTGCATTCCAGTCCACGCGTTCAACGGGCTCAGGTCTCTCCGAGTGCTGTAAGTACCACAGATGCAGCTGAATTGCAGCTTATTAGAATGCTGTCGATGGCAGGGAGGTTTTAATGAGCAGATGGCTCTCACTTGATCCAGCAGCCATAAATATTTTCACACAATTAGCTTCAATGTACTCGTACTTAGGTGCAATATGTCCTGTAATGACTAGAGCAGGTGAATGCGAAACTTTGCAAAGAAGCAATTACAGATTTGCAGGATGAATGAATTTTCTATGATAGTTCAGGGACAAGAAGCATCATGAGAACAGGCCTCCAAGAGACTGCAGAGAGCTTGTTTGTCTCTGCTACTTGAACAATGTCTGGGTGTCCCTTGGGAAAGGACTTTTTCTCTGTAAAACCTTCGAGTGTAAGCTTCCATTGGATGCTTCAGCAGGAGTGCCTTTACATGTGTGTTTTTAGAGTATTTTCTATTAACTTCTACAGGCAAGTTGTGAATAAGAGAATGCAATCTGAAGGGAAGTTAGAAGCCCCACACTAAAACAAGTGAAGCCAGTGTCTGGGAGACAGTCATCATGAGATTTCTGTCTCAAACGTCTAAGTTGTGAGTGAAATTTCACCCCACGTTGACTGGTGGCTTCATTCTTTGGAGATCCTTTTGTGAACTTCTTTCCAGCACAGCAGCTTTCAGCAGCTGTCTGGATTGAACAGTTTGCTTGCAGTCTCTGCTGAAAGTCATCTTTATATCATCTCAGAATGTGATGTCTGTTCCTCTCAGGAAGCAGACACCCCACCCCAGCACAGCTTTTCTTAGGCACCTGCTAGACTGACTCCTGCTTCAGTCTCATCATTAACTGTCTCTCACTCCCCACCAGAAACAAAACCTGAGGTGGCTCTGCTCAGTTGTGTGTGTGGACACATTACCCTGTGTGCAGCTGTCAGGACAAGGTGGAGACACCACCTTCATCCCCAGGGCCCAGCAACACAAGTGGGACATCATTACTTGCACAGTAAACTGAAAGGGAGTCAATTAAATAGCTTATCTCCGAGGAGATTATCCAGTGTGTTGAAGGAGGAAAACCTTTGAACATTAAAATATCAAGAGAGAGAAGTTAAGAATATGTCTGGACATTAGTTTTGTTTTGTTGTTTTTGTTTTTTTGTTTTTTTTTTTTAAACAATTAGATGCAGAAGGTTCTGTGACTTTAAAGAACAATGGTTGCAGTGTGGAATTAAGGTGGTGTTGACACAGTTCTGCAATTGTGGAAGCACTAAGGCAATGCTGTTGGGCAGAGCTCTGCCACTGTGTTTCACAAGTTTCAACCTCCTAACTTACAGGACAGCTGAAGATTCCCAGTTTTCAATAGCAAAAGCAAGAAAGATCTGTGATTTGGATTTGTTAAGTTTGGCTTGGGACTCTGATGCCTGGTGCACTGAGATGGTCACATTTGAGCTGTTACGTGAGTCCTGAGATTCAGTCACAGATTAATATGTTCTGTTTCATGGCCAAATAAATTATTCCACATGGAACTGTCTTCTGGACTGCTGCTGATAGGCAGGCTAGCTTGATTAAAGCTGCTTTGGGACTCTACCCTGAATTACAGTGTAGATCTACTATGCCTCACTCTTTCCAATAGGTACAATTAGTCTTTTCAGTTCTTGTAGGCCACGTATGAACAGAAACAAAGGGCAATAATGTAATCACAACAATCAGCTTTTGGCTCTTTTAAATGACCTGCTAATCAAACTGCAAAAATATTTTCCTGCTTTGAGGGAAAATGAAATAAAGCCTACATGGGAATCTCTGCCTCTGCTCCATGTATTGGGAAGCCTCCAGGTTGATTTGATTTATTACCACAGAATCATAGAATGCCTTGGGTTGGAAGGGACCTCTAAAGGTCATGTAGTCCACCCCCCTGCAGTGAGCAGGGACATCCTCACCTAGATCAGGTTGCTCAGAGCCTCATCACACCTGACCTTGAATGTCTCCAGGGATGGGGCCTCAACCACCTCCCTGGGCAACCCAGGCCCACAAAACTCTGGTATCAGCTACAACTTTTGCCACGTGTCATCGCTGTTGTAATTAAAAATCAATTCTCCAGAGAGAAAGTGGCTTCTGAGAGACAGTGTGCAATCTGTTATTGTCACTTATTTATTATGCATGTTCTCAGGGGAATTTAAAAGATAAAACACCAGCTAAACAATTTCCACCATTTTTTTTAATTAAAAGAATATAGAGATCTCATGACCTTGGGCTGCACTTGCCTTTGAAGGTGGCAGTACCTTCTCATACAGATTCCTCTGTCTTCCAAATTCCTTGTGTTTTCTTTACTTTTTCCCTCTCCATAGTAAATAAATACTTGAAAATCAGAATATAATCATAGGTGTTGATCTTTGACAGGTATCTGGTTCTGTTCTCCCTCTCTTACTTTTCAGCACAAGCCCAATTGAGAAACCTGCAGAGTCAACATGTTTATGTTTCAGCCTGAATATATATCAGTGTTTACACCATCAGGCATTTAATCTTCAGTCTTCACATGGCCTACCCATAATGGCAGCCTAGAGTGCTGGGGAGCAATTTCAACCCAGAGCCTTAAGAATATTTTATTAATAAGCAGAAGTTGATCTTGGTAGATTTTTGCACCAAAGCCATTGCAGTGAAAAGTTGTGGATTTGATTTGTGGTTTTCTTTTGTTCTTTTTTTTCTCCAAAGATAGTCTTTTTAGAAGCTCAATATAAACAGATTAAAATAGCTGAGATTGGAACAAAGTAATTATCATAGAATCACAGAATGGTAGGGATTGGAAGGGACCTCTGGAGATCTTGAGTTCAGCCCCCCTGCCAAAGCAGGATTATAAATATTCAAACTCTCTGGATGACCCAAACTGAGTATTTTAAATATTATTTTCATTGTGTGACAATGTTGTAACTTCTGTCATTTTGCCTGATTTAAGTGGAAATGATCTGAAATAAAAGTACTTTCTCAGATCATTAAACAATTTTCCATGATATATTTGCTAAAAAAAAAAAATATGAGCCACAGAATATTCTACTAGCATGAGATATTCCAAGTTTTACTGAAAACTGATGGATATTTACTGCAGTTCAAAGCTCACACAAACATAGTAATAGTGTTGATGACAAAGCTACCACTAACACTCTTCAGACACAACCTTGGAACCAGTTTTGGCAGTTCATTGCTGGATGATGCACTGGACCTAGTGGAAATACTATTTGGCTTTGTTTCTTTTTTTGGTTTGGTTTTTTTTTTTTTCACTGCAGAATGACTACTTGTCCTTACCCAGTAATTCTGTACCAGAATGCAATTGACCAATTGCATATAAAGATTTTTGGTATAAAAATGTGTTCCTATATCCCAGAAGAAAAATATTTGGGGTTTTGTTTTTTTTTTGTTTCACCATTGAATTCTCTGGCCACTGTTTATTATTGTGGGGTTGAAGCTTTTTAGCATTTATTTCATTGTAGCTTCATGGGTGATGATGCTGCTTAAGTGATTTTCTTTTTTTTTTATTATTAAAATGCAAGCATTTGCATCCATGAGATGCAAATATCTCAGTGTTTGAGATATGTAGGCAAGCCATTCATTCCAGATGGATTTTTGATGGATTTACCTTCTTACAGATAAATGGCTTTATCATTCTGCAGCTTCTCTTGTAAGAAATTTCCCAGACATCTCTGAAAGAAAATGTACTCCTTCACAGAATAAAATGAAGCTAAATATAAGTTCTGCTCTTTGTCCAGAGAGAATCATCTTGTACATCTTAAGCATTTTAAAAGATCAGAATTTAAGTTCATTTTAAGTGGCTGCTTATTTAAATATGCTCATTTCATGGAAGGAAGGAACATTTTGATGCCAAGTTGTTGAACAACACTGATCTTCCATCTTCATAGAAGCAGAATTGCTCTGTATTTAATAGCTGTGAGATATGTCTCAGTCAGTTGGTCATGCTGTATAGAATTCTAGTGAGTGTGCTTTATCTGGAATACTGCGTGGGAGCTCAAATCCTTCCTGTCTGGATTAATTGCTTGGAGACCCATTCTTCCATGTGCCAAGTGGTATTGATAATAGCCAAAACCTAGGTATGCTTAAAAGCAGAATCAGGATGTTGGAAGAGGAAGTTTTTGGTATACTGGCATCAAAAACTGGAGAGAGGTGCCAGCAGGATAATGCTGTAGGCTCTGTGGTTTCATGCTCTGCAGAAAAACTTTGCAGTGCAATAAAATAGAAACCTCAGCTGCAGTGAGCAGCTGTGAAACCCAGCTGTGGTAACATTGCTTGTGCTCACTTTGGTCCCAGCCCTGTGGTAGGACCCAGCTTTATGGGGAGCAGGGCAGGGTGTCTCCTCCCTGCCAAGGCTGCCTTTCCTTGCTGTGTGTATGCTGCTGTAAACCAGTGTCTGCTGCTGTTCATGAGTTACATAGATTCTGGTGAAGCTTATCACAGAATCACAGAGTGTTAGGGGTTGGAAGGGAGCTAGAAGATCATCTAGTCCAACCCCCCTGCCAGAGCAGGGGCACCCAGACCAAGTCGCCCAGGAACAGATCCAGGTGGGTCTTGAGTGTCTCCAGAGCAGGAGACTCCACAACCTCCCTGGGCAGCCCCTGCCA